>JACXGJ010001167.1:0-36292 GCA_016801105.1 Esox niger
CCTTTCCATCACTTTGGTAGAGATTAATCTTGGTCTCATCAGTCCATAAGATTGTGTTCCAGAACTTTTGCGGCTCATCTCTGTACTTCTTTGCAAATTTCAATCTGGCCTTCTGATTTTTACTGTTGATGTGTGGTTTGCATTTTGTGGTGTGGCCTCTATAAATCTGCTCTCTGAGTCTTCTTTGAACTGTAGATTGTAATACCTTCACACCTGCACTATGTAGTTCGTTGGTGATGTCACTTACTAATGTTTTGGGGGTTTTCTCACGATATTTCTGTCATCAACTACTTTTGTTTTCCTTGGCCGACCAGTTCGATGTCTGTTGCTCAGTACACTAGTAGTTTCTTTCTTTTTTAGGACATTCCAAATTGTTGTGCTTGCTATGCCCAGTGTTTGTCCAGTGGCTCTGGTTGATCTTCCTTTCCCAACCAAAGATGGAAACTTAGACTTGTCATGCAGAGCTATTTAATGTTTGAACAATCAACCTAAAAGGCAACACCTGGGCAACAAGAAACATTTGTCAGTCATATTCCAATTCTTTTGCTCACTTGAAAAATGGGTGGGTTCAAACAAAGGGTGGTATGCCCTGAGTTGTTTAACACATCTAGATGTGACTGCCAGGAAATTAAAGTTGAAATTCTCACTCTTGTCTCATACTCATCTTTTGATCTTAAACTAAAATGTCTTCAGTGAATAACAAAAACCAAGGAATTTGCCTTGCCGTTTCGATACTTTTGGAGGGGACTGTATGTATATATGTATGTATGTATGTATGTATATATATGTATATGTGTGTATTCAAAATGAAACAAATTTCAACATTTTGAAAATCTCTCTCTCTCTCTCTCTCTCTCATATATATATATATATATATATATATATATATATATATATATATATTCAAAGGTATTCATCCAGAAGGCCAAATGAACATAATTTCAACCTTTTTAAAATATCAAAGATTTTAAAGATTTCTAGAAAAATCACTCATTCATTTATTTTGTCCCTTTTATTCATTTTGAAAATCAACATTTCATAAAGTTTCTAGACTTATAAACCAAGTATTTTCATCAGACATTGAAAATACATGTGTTGGATGCCATCACAAATATGGTCCAATTTCTTTTTCAAAAGGCTATCACTCACTCATTGCTGACCAGAACTTACCTGAAACTTGATTCATAATTCTCTCAATAGCAAAGCACATCAAGACATATGCACATGTGTTACTCACAAATCTGTACTTAGTCTCAAAAGTGCAGTTACTTGCTACAACTCATGCATGCGAATGTAATAAAAAACATTTTACAAGTGTCTATTATATATTTTTCATTGCAAATTCCTCAGTGGAGGGAAACCTGGACAGTGTAATCTAACATGGAGTAACCTAGAAAGTTGAGTAATTTTGCAGCTTGAGCTGTTATTTCTGAACCTGACATACGGGTCCAGATCAAAGAGAACCAAAATTCCACATCCAAAAGACATGAGCGCTAGTCAGTGTCCACTTGGTTTTCTGCAGGACAGTGAATATCATATGACCTCATCAACTCTATACTGTATTCCATTCAGGCTGTTAATCACAATTTCTGTACACCTCAGCAGATTCATCATTAGTGTAGACTGTATTCGAACAGAGAGAGTTGGGCCTTCAGTACCAATCAGATGGGCTTATTTGATTATAAAGCAGTGAAGTTGAGTCAGCTGGGTCTTGGTTACCATAATGGAAAGAAAATAATGGAATTATCCTTAGCTGTTTGTTTCACCAGTAAAAATAAAATGCCTACATGAAAATGGACTGTTCCTACAGGCAGTGAGTCATGTAACTACGGCATGCTCTATGAAACAGGCAACTAGGCATCGACTCATTCAGTTCTTGCTCGATTCACTTTTAGAATGGGCAAAATTAGATATCCAAATGCATTTAAGCACTGTGTTATTGTCTGTGCCGGGCAGGCCTGTTCTAGCAGCTCATAAATGTCCGCCCTTCTGGTCTATTCATATACAACAGGGTTTTCAGAGTAATGAGTCAAACAAAAAACCTCCAGGTAGCAGCGGTCCTGTGGGCGAAAACAACTTGTTGGAGAGGGATGTCACTGAAGCATGAATGTAGTTCTTTCTAATCCGTTGAAACGTGTTGATGCCACCAGGACAGCATCGATCAACAGTCCTGTGGAACATTTCACACACTTGTATTGAATTCATGTCTGAAAAATTCAGGGTGTTCTGGTATATTCCTTCAGGCAGTAGGTACATACCATGTTCCCACAGGCATTTGCTATATATCTTTTTTTGTTTTCTACCAGGTGTATGTTGTTAACATGTATGTTGTTGTCATGCTTTCATGTCAGATTTTTTTATGCTGTAGTTTGCTGGTGTCTGTACCATGTGCCGGGTTTCATTGTTCTCTTTTGTTGGAATTGTCCATTTTCCATCTGTCTTCTGTCTGTGTTGTCTGTTTCTGTGAGGTTTGAGGGTAGTGAGTGTGTAAGGAGAGGCAAAAACAAAAAGAGAGTTTGTCTAGTCCTTTTCTTTCCTTATTTTACATTCCGTTCCTTTCCTTTTCTTTCCTTTCCTTTCCTTTCCTTTTTTGCAGAAACACACCACATGGACTCAAAAGAACAACACAATAACCCATGAGGTGCAGCTGAAAACCGGGAACTAAAATTGACCGCATAATGACTAACTGGAAACAGGTGCAGGGGTGTGTGCAAGGGGTACGTTTGCCATTGTTGGTAAACCGACGAGGTGGAGCGCCAGAGAGGGAGAGGGCAGGCAGCACCATGAGGAGCAACCCTCACAGTTTCTTTTTATTTTATCCCAGTACATTTCCTACAGGAGGCCTCACAGGATGATGTCTTGAAAAACTATTTGTTCTTGTCTGGTAAAATAAAGATATAAAAAGTATAATGATTCTACTACAAACAAATCAAAGGTATTGAATAAATTACACTTTTTCAGCTCAAGCCCAAATGAAATCGTTGTGACTGAAGATGTATTCTTATAACTGGTCACCTTCATGACTATGCACTTGACAGGGTCTATGCTGTGACCCAAGTCATATCTTTAGAAATTCTGGTTGGATCTCAACTGAATATGACCATTTAGTTGAATATGAAGATACAACAATTACTTGTTCTTGGAGGTGATGTTGCCATGTTTTGCATATTTCAAGTGGAACATACGGCAGCTAGAGAGAAAGAAAAACACAATTAAATACAAATGCTAGTTTGGTTACTTCATTTCCTAAGTGCTACGTTTCGTCAAACTCTTATCTTAAAGATGGATTTTCAATAAATTTGAATGTGGTTAAGATGACAGAAAGCTCCACATATCACAAAAAGTGGCAGCGCTTATTACAGTCTGAGGAGTTATCGATCTGCCATTTTGTTTCACATTTCACAGGTCTTAAGGCGTTAATGCCCTGAAAGATGGCCAATACTACTTTTGAACCAAACAAATATTATGCATATAGGCTATCTAGAGAGATCTTTTTGCTGTTAAACTGTTGCAAAGGTATATGTATTCTTGTAACAAACATCCACTTTACATTTGGCAAAAGAAAAAAAATCTGCACTAATACATGTCCATAATTTGTTGACAGAGCTGCTGAATATTTCTGGTAATGAAAGGTTATGGAGTTCTTATGGTTTTGCATCAAATTTTGGCTCGGAAGAATAATTTATAATAGAAATTAATGTCATTTGTGGTAAGTATGACCAAAAATTCCTGTGCACATCGTCAGTTATTAAATGTAGGACTCAATGCTGTCCTCTTATGGGTGAATGAAATGGTCCTAAAGTCCCCTTGATAAGAGAAGGGTTTTGGGATTGCTTATGTTATTAGAATTTTTGTAGAATAGTCGTGTTTTTGGTTCTCATGATTACATTGTTCTATTTCATTGTAAATGATAATTGGTTATTTTGTTAGTGTACCTCTATGAAGTATTAAACTCAAAACAAAATATTTCACACGTTTTTGTGACCCAGCTTCCAAAGTTAACAAGAGTAAACTAAATTAAGCAATCTACTTACTTTGCCATTAAGTTAGTAAGGATCTTTACAAAGCATACTGCTTAGCCAACAAACGT
Organism: Esox niger; assembly: GCA_016801105.1. Lineage (NCBI taxonomy): Eukaryota > Metazoa > Chordata > Actinopteri > Esociformes > Esocidae > Esox > Esox niger. Next base: position 4,091 of record JACXGJ010001167.1, read on the forward strand.
TGTCGTGGATTTGCAAGATGATTGTCTTAATTGCCTTGAAACTGTTGCAAAGGGCTTATCAAGAACAATCTGAAACCCATGATGACCATTTTCTCCCCTTCAGCATTAGAGAATGTGACTGACTTAACTAGACATCTACACAGTAAAGGGAGAAGAAAATGTATCTAGGAACAAGCTTTATGTAAAGGACTGTTTATTATAACAACTTTCACTTTCCTATTTGAAGTCACAGCACAGCACTTAGAGAGAACCACAACATGCCGTCAGAACAGTATATTTTTTATAAAATACATCTACCATTACGTCATTGCAAGTGACCTGAGCAAAGGTGTCAATCAGAAAAGTTGGATCCAAATGTTTATCTGACTAAGAATTGTATCTATTTCATCACACTTCTTCTGCTCAGTAACACAAGACACAATAGAGGAACGAGGAGTGGGATAATTGCAATACTACTGTATATATCTGAGCAAAAATCCTGTAGTTAGTTGTGTTTGTGTGTGTGTGTGTGTGTGTGTGTGTGTGTGTGTGTGTGTGTGTGTGTGTGTTTGCGTGCGTGCGTGCGTGCGTGTGTGTGTGTGTGTGTGTTAGGAGTGTGTCAACTTTGGCACATGCCAATACTTTTGGATGTAGCTGGAGAAACTGATTGATTAATGTATTTTACTGACAGTAATAAGCAATACACTTTCTGCACATAAAATCTCATCACTAAACACATTACATACATTTGTAATGGCCAAATGAATGTATTCTTTCTTTTTGCCTATTCTTTGTTCAAGTGGAAGACATCTTTCAGAGGTAGGCTGAAGTCTCAGTTAATCTTCATTATCTTTGGCCTTATTGATTCTGTCTATCCTGCCCACCTCACAATGGTCTGTTCTGTAACCTTGTAGAATTGCCTGCCTCTTTCCTCCCCAGCAAAAAGTGGTTGCTATAGCAATAGACAGTTCGATCTAACCACAGAGCTAAGTTTTGATTGATGAAAATAGTACCTCAGTATCTCCTCTTATAACTGCAGTTGGCTTGCACCATTGTTTCTAAAGATTTACTTGGATGAAATGAGAAAGGAGCAGCCTGAGGTGATATAACAGCGGTTTATGTGGTATCAGAACAACTAATGACTTCTGACACCAGAGTGGGATGTCTTTATAAATATCACTAAACAAATACTGCAGCTGTAACTAAGAAAACAAGCACAATTCTGTCACTAAAGTAGGTTATGCTTAATATAGGAAAGGGAGTATTAATTAACCTGCTAAGTATTTATGTGAAATCTAACGTTTCTTCCACCAGGGGCCACCACAGACATCACATCAGACGTGGGCTACATCTGAAATGGCACCCTATTACATTAATGGAGTCTACTACTGAATAGGGCACCCTGTAGGCGCGACTCACTCCAAGACAAGACACATGTAGATTGACCTTAAAAAGACCATTTACTCACATGTTTTTCTACCCATTGAAAAGAACGTCTGGGATTTCCATTTGACAAAAATGGCCTCTAAGCCTCTTTTATTGCCTACAAAAAAGACTATGTTTGCTGCAGCTTAACCTTTCTGCCCCCCTGTGGGTAATTTAGCACATGAGTGAAAATTCAAGACAATCATCAACTGCTGTACATGTATGAAGAGATTGATCGCTGGAGATGCTAGTGTAAATGTGTCAAATGCTGAAATGTACGTTTCGTTTTTTGAAGATATTCAAGTATACACTTTCATTTGGATATAGGATTATGTTTAGTAAAGGAAGGAAGGAAAAAACAACATGGAAACAGCTTAACATTTTTGACCTGCTAATAAGGGTTACAGACACTGTGGTATTCTACCCTCAAAAAAGAAGGATGTAGAGTAAAAAAAAGACATGACCAATATATTACTGATAAATGGGTTAAAACAATCTCGAGGATACTAGCTAAGTGAAGTTTCAAGGACATTTATTGTGGCTCTTGAAAATAATAGTTTATGGATGTGGTCCACCATGTAGTTCACTCATACTCACAAGAGTTGTTCATTTTAATCCTCGGTCATGACAGTTATTCATGAAACAAGCAGCAATGGAAAACAATCCAGCATTAACGCATATATTCAATGCTATTGAAATTGGACATACAGTAAATGTAGTTCACTTTGGGTTGTAGTTTGTTGCTAAATGGAATTTTCACAGAGTTGTGTCAGCTGTTAATAGTTTCATATTTGCAAATCCCTAATCTTACTACAGTATGAAGTAATTAATGTAGTAGCCAATCAGCCAAATCCGTTTTTCTCATTTTTATAAAATGTTTTATGGTCATTAGGCCCATGATTACATTGATAATGTAATCCAGTCTTTAGAGTGTGCACATAAGGAATTATACATTTTCATGCATTGATTATCAGTTTTGTAATTTTAAACAGAACTTTTTTAGTGGGTTGACAGAGTACTGTGTCCCGAGTTACCCTGTGACTTCAGGTGAAGTCTAGCCAGCAAACAGTCTTTAAATCATACACTTACGAAATATTCAATCTGCAAATTGGCCTCTCTTTTATTTATTTATCAATCTTTAATTGAGAGTAGTATTCTGTCTGAGCACTGGTGGTGATGTCATTTTGTGATGTCATTTGTTGTGCCAAAAATGGTGACAAGAATGGAGTATGGCTGACCTCATACTAAAAAAACTATTACATTGTAGACATGGTAGGCTTTTGCATTTGAATGACCAAGAAAACTGATTGTGTCTATGATTTTCTCATCATTCTATAGACTCCCTAGAAGAAATCTAACAAAAGTACTTCAGATGGTGGCATTATTACATTTATTTTCTTTGATCTCCCATTAGTTTTATGTACCGCTACAAATACTAAAGACAGTGTCCTCACTTGAAAATATTACGTATTGAGTTATTTGAGTCCTTTTAAGACTCTTAACATAGTTTGAGGATCAGGATTAGAATCTCAATGTTAATTCTAATCCCAACATTTTAACGATTCATTCCTGAGTTCTGCCTCCAAATGGAAAACATTTTCTTCCTTTTTTTTCAAGTTGATGTTAAATTGCTCCACATCCTGCAAGTTGTGTGTGGGCCAGAATAAACTGTTATCCATTATTCATTTTCTTTAAACATTCCACATTGGCCTATGTTTTTCAGGGTGGGGAACATTCAAATATCGTGTGAAAAAGTGAAATTATCTTTTCCTTGCCTTAATATATTAGTATGATATTACAGCTAATACAGTACCACCTGGCACAAAGTTGTTGTATTAAAACTGTTTTAACATAATTTGTCCACATTTTGTGATGTGGAATATGTGTGGTAAATACAGTATTTGACAAAAGCCATAAAATTATGTTGTTTTGATGGAGACATTTCATTCACAGGATTATGTTACTATTTCTAGCTAGTCATACCTATATGATTTGACACAAAGGGGATACTATAACTGAGTTTGTTTAATGTACTTAGAGAATGAAAGCCAATTCTGGTAGCTACTGTCTCTAAGTTAATAGCTGCCAACAAAAGTATTCATGACATTTTATAAAACCACCAGTGACACACCAATGGTCAAGTTGCAATCCAATTCACAAATCTCTATCAATGTCTTAGTTTTGGAGCTTAGGAACTAGGAACTTATTAATTACAAAATATAATTATTTTATCTGTCAAATAGCATGATGGCAAGGTCCATTTCCCTATTTTTCTGTGCCACCAATCCTTTACATATAATCTATAGGCAGATGTTACCAAAGGCTTTATAGTTGCAGACATTTTTTTGGTAAAATTTAACAACATTCGAAAGGACAGGAACCCATTAGGTTTGTCTAACAAAACCTCTATTTTTGCAGAATACATATATACACCCTGGTTGTAATATGAAAACAGGGTGTGGCTTATATACCAGAGCTCATAAAGCATTGCCAATGGGTTTATCCAAATGATACGTTTTGCATTGCTCAAGCAGTTACAGGGAGGTCCCGTATATTGCAAAGCAGTAGGACAAACAGCTTTATGCTCAGACTGGGGCAGAAAAACTGTCAGGAAGCTAAACTGTTAGCAGCATGTTGACATTGGATTCACTGGTGCCGTGACCCGGATCGGATTTTGTGTACAGCTCAACGGCTTGGGTAGCTTGCTTGTGTAACACATTTAGAAAGGTTGAATATAACAGAGTTATTAAATTACAGTAAGCTCCCAACACAACTAGCTTTCAATGTCCAATATAGGACAATCCAATTGGTACCTTTTGCATAGCTCAAATGGTTGGAAAATTTTCAAGGAGGCCTGTTATGTGTGTTGTGAAGCAAAGGACCGCTGGTTTGTGCTCAGAGTGGGGTTACCTGACAGTGGAGGAAGCTAAACTTTCCGCAGCGGCATATTCACATTGGTTTCATCTAAATGATTATCGTTCATGTCTGTAAGTAGGTTGGCCTAGTTAAAGAACTGCCTGCACCATCGGTTTTGTCAATGTAAAATAAAACCTGCAATTGAGCCTCCTTGCCTTTCTGTCCACACTCCCTTGCAGCTCATCAGCTGATGTGGGCTGTGAGTTGTGCAAAATTCCTCCTGCAAAACAGAACTTCTCTGGGCATTTACCATATCGCTAACATTTTAATCTCCTTATCATAGACTAACCAGTCCATGGAACAATGGTCTACAAGTCATTAAAGCAAAAACATGTATCCAATAAATGAGACAGCGAGTCCAAGTCTGAGTCACGAATGGTCAAGACCAAGTTAAGTCCATTATGTTGTAAATTTAGTCTGAGGCCTGTACTACAGTACAACAGATGTCAAATAACTTCTAGATGCCTGAAATAATGTAATGACAGACTCCTGTACTTTTTCAGGGCATGACACATGGCTAATAGTGACAGCCTTGGTGCATTTGCTAAGTTGTACTAGCCCAACTACTCGCTATCATTAGAAATGCAAATGTATGTTTTTGTGAGTTTTAATGACTCTACCAATACATCTGCTTGTAACATCTATTCAAAGTTTGCCATCAGTAAGTTATGGTTGTAGAAAAAACGGTGGAGTGTAGAAGACCCCCTGGTAGTAAATTTTTTGTGTAAAGACTTATTTCACAGACACCGTTTGGACTTAGTCTAGGACAAAAACATTATCTCAGTGGAGTGCATGCATTGCAAAGGAGCAGGATTTTGATGCATGTGAACCTGATCAGAGAAACCACATTTGAGCCATTATGACAGAGGATGAAGAGGGTCATTGTACCTGTACATGTGGAGTTTGTTTACAGTTTAGCAGCATCTGTTACTGATGGATAACATGCCTTTAGTGTCAAAGTTGACAAATCCCTTTTACTATTAAGTACATGCTGAATTGTTCAAATTATGATTACTAAAAAGTTATGTAAATTATCATTTGCTTTAAGTTCAGGATGTGTCAATAATTTAAAATGTATTTATATAGATTTCCAGGAATGCCTTTTTATTTTGGGATTGGTTACAATAATTAATATATATATAATGTTAGCCTATGAATTAATGTAAATGAATAATATTAACACTGGCAAATAATTTTTTTATTTTATTTTTAACATTGTGTCTGGAGATGGGCTTATCTGGAACCCGCATGGATAGATATCAATTTTCCACATGCAATGCTGCCTTTCCTCATTTGGGTATTCTGATTTTAATTTATGAATTTGGACAAGGAGAGAAGTATATAATATCTTCTCATGAAATAGGAGAATTTCATTCAATAATTATTTATTAAAATCCCCATGCATTTGTTTAAGTCAGCACTGAATATTTGCACATTGAAAATCAGTCTGGCATAATATCCATTTGAAGAGGGCCTCAGCGGTAACTATAGTATTATTTTGTGAGAGTTGTCTAACTCAGTAAAGTATCTTTTGACTTTAGTCTACAAATGGAGGGGTACTTCTGACCTTTGACAACAAAAATAAATACTTGTCGGTTACATTGCTACTTACTATATTTAAAAGAGAAGATATCCAGCAAATAGTCTACAGCACCAAATTCAATGTTCCAATTCGCTAACAACTGTAGTAGGCTTAAAACAACTGAATCAAAATCACGGAGTTCAAATAAATGAGGAACTACCTTGTTTGGCGCAGAGTTAGTGCAGCCTCTGTCAAGAAAACTCAGCTGTACGATCAATGGGTGAAAAACTTTTGCAAACTCATGTTTGATGTTTGTAAACATCTCAAACAAATATTACAGAGTTAGCCATGTTGAAATGACATGGCTTGTCCAGTGGGATATGCATTATGCTACTAAACCATATTTGTTTATAACGAAAAACACCTTAAGGTATTATATATTACTCTTACTGTTATGCTATTCTTGTTATGTTATTATCATTGCTGCGATTCTTGTGTTTGAAAAAATAAATACAAGCTTTTTGTCCATATTCGAGTAGGAACCTGACAGAATAAATACTGTTGTGTAGTTCACCTCATGTATTTCAAGCAAATGTGCAAATGTTTTACTAGTCATGAACACATCTTGTATATTGAATGGAATTTCTGTAAGAGCACTGCAGAGTGAGAAGTGGGTGATTCTTTTCCAACTTTCATGCTGTATTTCAACAAAAAATACAAACCAAGACCAAACAAACATCAACATCTGGACTAAAGGCAAAAACTGTTTACAATACAAGTGAGAAAATTGTTGGGCATTGTATTTCATACATTTTAGTACAAACTTTGGCAATAACATTTCTAAATTGTTTATTGAACACAGCTCATGACAGAAATCCCATTCAGATGTTTTCCTCTCACACTTGAATTTTCATTTGAGGAGGAACAGTTTATCCATAATGTTCAGCTGGCCCTACAGATGCTTCACAAGTGAAGACTAGTGGGGATGGAAAACAAACACTGTCAACGTCCCTATTGGCACATCATTATGTATAGCATGTAGTGCACATTTAAAAAAGCTGTGTACTATGCAGGAAATTGGGTGCCATTTGGGACTCAAGGTCTAAACATGTCACTCACTTCGTTCTTACTGAAATGTCAAATATTTTAGAAGGAAATTTTGTCCACCCCAATAATTGAAATCTACTAAAAGCTCTTACACTAGAAAAGCAGAAGCTTATGGCTTTCATGAAAGCAGAACACAAACATAACATTTTTCCTTCTACATTTCTCATAATGTGCTACCTTTTTTTAAAGGGACAGTGATACAACCGCATTTGAACATTGCGTAGACTGTATTTTCTAAATACACAGCTCGTACCAGATAAGCTTATTGAATGCATTTTTAAAACCAACATTAGTCATTGTGAGAACAGGCAATGAATCCGGCTCTGAGACTAGCCGGTGGATCTCACAGATTGTGTTATCAACTGGGGTCATCTAATGGGGATGTCTTGCCTTTTTGCATTCTAGCAACTCCTTGTGGCGGTTAGGACATATGACCTTGTGCTCATATGAAGGCCAGGGAGTGTTCCTTCTGGCATTTTGGGATTCCAGTATAGACTGCCTGGTTGAACAAGCTGCATGTTAATAATCAGAACAGTATTGGATATGCTTCAGAACACCCATATCTCATCATCGACTGTCTCGTGTCCGATGGGAGTTTTGGCATATCACCCAAATTGTGGAAACACTGGATAGAAAGTTGGATTATATATTTCTAGAGGTGCTCATCTTACCATGAAATTAAAAAGAAAATTGGATTGTGGTATCAACATGCAATATCACCATTTTTTTCCCCTGTCATTTACATACATTGTGTGACTAACTTTCCAGAAAGACTATGGGTAATGGCAAACAGGGCAGTCTATATTGTTTTCTGTTTCATATTGTATAGCATGTAAACAGAACTGATCTGAGGTATTTTCAGATAGTCGCTTTTAGAGAGTACAATCAACCCAGGAACATTTAATCAGCTAGTTTTGCATGTAAACTTCCCTGCCATTACAGCTTATCTTAAGCTTGGGCTACATTTCCCTTCCATTAGACCCATCTGCTCAGGTGGATGTAAATGTTTATATCCCTTAGCCTCTAGCAACAAACTTGGATTCAAATAATTTTACAGACAATGATGTCTTCAGTTTATTCATTTATTCCAGAAAACATTTTTCATTGATTAACCTGCCCACCACTTCTGATGGTTTTAGAAAAAGCAAGCCCTATATTTCTTAAAAGAGAAAAGTTTATAAAATTAGGTGGCGTAATATTACTGTCAAACCTGATTTAAAAAAATGGTAGCGCCAATCAGATTCTTTACTTCACAGTCCTAGAACTGAGAAACTCTCATACGCGCCTGGGCTGGAATCTGTGCTATCCACAGTGGCCAAAAGCAGCGACACAGTTCCAATGTGCTTTGAGGGCAGCGACATAGAACTGTCATTACGGCACCTGCTTCGGTAGCAGTCATTTAATAACCCACTAATAGCGAGAGAGGGGGGAGAGAGAAAGATACAAGTTAGAGAGTGGGAGACTCCGAGATAAGCAAGGATATAGCCGGTCTACACTACAGGGACCTCAAGACTATTAATCCAATGGATGTGATGCTGATATTGATAAGAATTGCGCTTCTGGGTTTCGTATGCCTGTTTCTTGTATCCCCCGGGTTGGCCTGTGGTCCAGGCAGGGGATATGGAAAACGAAGACATCCGAAAAAACTAAAGCCTTTGGCTTACAAGCAGTTCATTCCCAACGTGGCGGAAAAGACCCTTGGGGCCAGTGGTAAATACGAAGGGAAGATCACAAGGAACTCTGAAAGATTTAAAGATCTGACACCTAACTACAATCCGGACATTATTTTTAAAGATGAGGAAAACACTAATGCTGACAGACTAATGACACAGGTAGGCTACAATAAGATATCGCATGAAGATGTGGTCTGGGCGATCATTTGGCTCGAGAACAGTTAATGACAGCTCAATTTAAAATGACAGTTGTTTCCTTAATTACCTTTGTTTGGGCTTCCATGAAAACCATTATGCATCATTTTAACTGTATTCAAACAGCGTATCGGACTCATTTTTTTGCGAATGAACAGTTCGGTCCTGCATTCTGTCTCCAGTTGGGCTTATTGGAGCATGAAAATTAAGACATGTCGTTACGGATGCCCAGCGCACAACTGTGACCACTCATTAAAGGACCTGGTATTAGACAGTTAATGTTAGGCTATTATAGACTTGTGATACACTGTGACATAATACATAATTTTCTTCTGATGTCCAAGCTCGAGCAGGGGAGTCCTCCACTTTTTTTGACTCCCTGACCGTGGCACATGCCAATTTTGACAAATTAATTTAGATTGCCAGCGTAGGCTATATTCGATAAGCCATGCCAATATGCTTATAGGATGAAAAAAAAACGTTTTACCTCACAAATCGAAAAAAGTAAATGTTTATGATAATGTGTTTGTGTGTGTGTATGTGTGTGTGTGTGTGTGTGTGTGTGTGTGTGTGTGGGCGCGCGCGTGTGTGTTACTTCATTTAACCCCGTAGCCTATGTTTCTTGATATCTCAGTTATCTGTTTTCTTTTCAGAGATGCAAGGACAAACTGAACTCTTTGGCTATTTCAGTAATGAATCAGTGGCCCGGAGTGAAGCTGCGCGTTACGGAAGGCTGGGACGAGGATGGACATCATTTTGAGGAATCATTACACTACGAAGGGAGGGCTGTGGATATAACCACCTCTGACAGAGACAAGAGCAAATATGGAATGTTATCCAGGCTTGCGGTGGAGGCGGGATTCGACTGGGTCAATTATGAATCCAAAGCCCACATTCATTGTTCTGTGAAAGCAGGTAAAGAACGAAAAACAAGGAAATGTTAATAAATAGCTCATAATTCTGGAGAAAAATTCATCTCCCTCCAGAACAATTATTTATATTTCTATTAGGCTTGTTGATTATTATAATCTTCGATATACCTATGTATTTGCCTTTATGTTAGGCAATAGCCTAAAACATTCAAATGTCACGTTACAATGTTCTCAATCTACTTTGTATAATCCAATTTGTTATTGCAGTAGTCCCTATCTGTACACAAGTCTTTTAAAATTGTATGGTATAATGGTGTGTTCTAAATTCCATTTTAACCGTTCATTGTCTGTTCTTCCGCAGAAAATTCAGTTGCTGCCAAGTCTGGTGGCTGCTTCCCAGGATCAGCCTCAGTTCTCCTCGAGGATGGTCGAAGGAAGCTGGTGAAACAACTGGAGTTTGGCGACAAGGTGTTAGCTGCAGACAGAGAAGGAAACATTGTTTCCAGTGATTTCCTCATGTTTATAGATCGAGATCCAACGACACGGCGAGAGTTTTACGTTTTTGAAACGGGGAAGCCAAGCAGAAAGTTAAGACTGACGCCTGCGCACCTTGTCTTTGTCACAAGTAACATTACCGATGGCGAAATGACTGCTGTGTTTGCCAGTAATGTGCAGCCTGGTCAAAGGGTGTTTGTTGTAGACGAAGCACTGAACCGACTGAAGGCAGTCACTGTGGAAAGGATTTACGTGGAAGAATATGAGGGTGCATATGCCCCCATAACCTCGCAAGGGACAATCATAATTGATAATGTTCTGGCAAGCTGTTACGCTGTAATCGAAGATCACAAATGGGCGCATTGGGCATTCGCGCCAGTCAGGTTGGGTCACGCGCTGATGTCTTTGACAGGTCTGGTCCAGGAACGCGAGGACTTCCTCCAAAGCGATGGAATACACTGGTACACCGAAGTTCTATACCGCATAGGAACATTGCTGCTGGACAAAAACTCATTTCATCCACTTGGCATGTCACAAAGTTGAAACTTGAGTCACTTTAAATTATTTGTCCTTTTAAAAGACACAAATGAATGCTCTTAAAAATGTGAATACTTTTGAATATTGACATGGAGACCTTTATATTCGTATTTATTCGGTTCTGTATCCCTCCCATCATAAACCAGTCGAATTCATTCGTCTAGGATAGTGTGAACAATCTGTTAAAAAAATATTTGAGAAAAAAGTTGATGATTGTTTAATGTTGTGTGCAGATGTAAGCTGACTGTTATATTTTCTTGGATGAACATAGTATTGCATTAATAAATTATATATTTTTATACTCTTAAAAATGAGCCTGTATTACAATATATATATATTCTTTCTATTCTACAACAGTGAATTATGAAAATGTGTCAAGAAATCCTAGACAAGTTTATATGTGAATGGTGGAAACACTAAGCCAAATTCTGAATGTTTAACATTCTTAAACAAAAGTTAAACATTTTACATTAAGTAATTCATTTGAAAATGTTATCCAGAGTGAGCAACGTACTCTTAGAGCATTCATTTTAAAAAGCTAGGTGGGACAACCCCACAACACAGTGGTAGTGGTAAGTATATTCTATTCAATTATTTGGTTATTTGCAAAAGTCAGTGCTAGAGTGAAGACAACAGAAATAATTAACATTGCAAGCCTTAGTTCACAAAGGTAACCGAGCGGGTGGCTGTCAAGTTTATTTCAGTACTCTTTGAAAATGTAGGATGTCAGATGTTTTAGAGAATGGGCAGAAACTCTACTTTCCTAACTAAGAGGAAGCTAGTTAAACAATTGGGGTGCCAGAACAGAGAAGAGCTGCCTTACTGTATGGCTGGACAGCTAAATACCCAGAAGTGTCCGACTAAATACCCGGATGCAAGCTTCAATTGGAAGAAAGTGGAGTGAGAAGAGGAGCAAGGTGACATGGGAGAACTTGCTTTGAACACCAGGCACACTGTAGTATTCTGGGCAAGTTGCAGAGGATTGGTGGTTTGTGTCAAAAGCCATACCATCAGTGAGTTACAGTAATCTAGACATGAGCAGACAAGTGCCTGTATGACAACCTGTGCTGCTTCCTGTGTGAGGTAAGTTGGTACTATATACAAATGCAAGTCACTGCCTTTATGTTGGCGAAGCAAAACAAAGTTGTCTACAATCATGCCAAATTGCAGTCGGCTGTGATGAAGCGGATTATTTGGAGCAGGCAGGCCTTTTCATAGAAGAGCAACTCTATCTTGTCGATGATGAGCTTGGGGTGGTGGGCTGACATCCAAGCAAAGATGTCAGACAGACAGGCAAATGGGTTTCATCACTTGTGTGTCAGTAGGGGGGAAGATTAATTTTGTCATAAATGTGTGATTTGCACAGCAATGATAGGAGAGACCATGTGATAGAGCCAAGTCATATGACAGAGCCATGCCACTTGTCATATAGAGAGAAGAGGAGAGGGCCTTGAACCAAGCCATGGAGAACGCCAGTAATAAGTGAAAGTGTGGCAACATCTTCCTCTCCATGTCACCTGACAGGAATGGCCAGTCGGATGCAATCCAAAGTCTTTAAGCAGACTTATGTTGCCAAATATAATTCAGATGAAATGTTTATAATTCAGTATACCCATACATGCATAGCTCAAATGCTGACCTCATACAACCTGGCAGAAAAATCTGTCTGCATTTTCTAAGTGAAATCATGGAGTACCTGGAGCTTCTGTTGGCCATGGACCACTTTTCATCTGATCTGATACAAGTTACCCCTTTGACCTTGCCAAAAATGTCTGCTATACTTTAATGGCTTTTCTGATCTTTGTTCTATTTGTTGTTCTGAAATTAACACACCAGAGCCAGAAGAGTACTCAGAAAATGCATACTAGGTATTATTATATACAGACATGTGAATTACATCATTGCTCTCACACTTTTTCTGTACTCCGCCACTAAGCCACTATTCAATCACATTGAATAATGCTGGGCAGCCCTGCCCTAGCCTTCCTCTTTCACTGTGTAACTTGTCAATTAGCATCTTGTTAGATGTCACTCAAATAGCAAGTGGCTAAAGGTCAGTGAATGGAACACTAAGGGATAGTGGGCTGGCCCAACTGGGCCAACCTAGCAGGACATATGGACACAGAGCCAGATAGCCTACCAGATGTATACATAAGAAGCATCCAGTCGTCACTCCCACTTCCCACAGGGAGAGGAAGCCCAGTAGCGGAGCCGGAAGTCTATGGAGCCAAGTGGAAACAACATTTTTATTGAAAATTTTAAAATAAAGTTTGCTATGCGTAAATTTAGAAGATTCCCTTTTTTATTTTGAAGAATTTGTCATTGCACACACACTGATGTAGCAGTTTCCTAAAAAAACATGCTTAATTGCAACATCATTGCTTTATAGAATCTCCAAAGTAAATGCTGGTCTCTGTCCACCTTCTTTCCTAGGTTTTGTCCTCTAGGCTTTACTTGCCTTCCATTGAAAACATAATTTCTGGGCAATCTAGGTTTTGATATACATTTTTTTTGCAGTACACAAGGTTATGCCACACCACCTAATTAATTCAGTAACCAATTAAAAATAGAGATTTGAATTCTGGATAATTCTTATCAAAAGCTGATATTGGCTATTGGTTATTTTAAATGTAATAATCTTGATTAAATGGTTACATAAATAATAAATAAGGGCAATTAATGACTGATAGAATGCATCAGGGCCCCCTAATAGCCCAACTTTGAAAGGCTGACTATTATCTTCAACTGGTTGGCTTAAGAAGTCAGAAAAACCCCTGTCCCAGACTGCCAGCCTTGGCTACATTCCCTAGACAGTCATGGTCATTTAGGCCAGCTTACACACTAAAGTACTGTTTCCTTTTGGCACACTTGGCAGTTGGTCAAACAGATGTCACTCTATCTATACATCACAGAACTTAATCAATAACTGCTCAGTCTATACTCAACCACCCCCACCCCCACCATGACCCCCCAAATCCAACATGCTTAACAAAAACAGGGGCAAACACATTTTCTTAACCGGCAGAAATCACTCAACTGACTTGGCCTAATAATCCTTGCTTTTTTTCAATTAAGACTTGTTAAAGGGATATTTTACTGAATAAATCATACCATGTATCATCAAAATGTAAAAGAAATGGCGACACTATGCTGCCCTCCAACTCTACTCATCTCCCTGCATCTGAATATACTATATTCATACAGCAAATAGGTACATCAACTGTGAATCGTACATCACCGCTCATATCCCATGGTCCTATTTGCCCACCAAACATTGTACATGCAATATTTGTACTTTATGTAAATTTATTTGTGGATTTGGGGTATTCTGTTTACAGTGCTGTGAAAAAGTATGTGCCTGTCAGATTCTTTGATTTTGTATAACATTTTCACATTGAACTGATATTTTTCTGGGTTGTAGTAATATATAGATGGAGGCTGAGGGAAAAAACTATACCAATGTTTGGTGCATCTTCTGTTTGGAAATCAAACATGCAATCTTTATGGTAGTGAAGTGATAGCTCCCCTAATTAACTGAAACCAATACAAGGGATTATTAGGGTTACGTATAAATCCAATGTTGGCTTGGGTCGTCAGATTGCAGTTGTCAGCCCATTGCTTTCAAAGACACAAAATGACATTCTCTAAAGAAATTCCCGAAAACCTGCAGAAAAAAAACGTTTTAATTACTGTAATTTTGCAAAAGGTTACAAAGTCATTTCTAATGCTCTGGGCCTACTAACAAACCACAGTTATACAGTTCACACAGAGAAAGTTATGGACCGAAGTGAATCTTCCCTGACAGAGCAAGGAGAGCTCTAAAACCTGCAGGGCAGGGGGGTGCCCAGGAGCAGGCTTGACTAACAATCATCTAAGAAGTCACAAAGAAAACAAGAACAAAATCTCAGGCCTACAGGCCTCTCTCCCCTCAGTTAATTCCAGTGTAACTGACTCCACAATCAGAAAGACACTTGGCTAAACTGAGATTCATGGCAGAGTAGCAAGGCTAAAACCACAGCTCACTAAGAAGAAAATGCAGGCATATCTTGAGTTTCCTAAGAAGCACCTGGATGAGCCACAACAGTTTTGTAATAAAGTACGTAACATTTTGGGCAACATGGATAGCATTATGTTTAACAAAAATAAAACACTGCATTCCATATGCTAACGAGCAAGTATTGGGATGGAAGTCATCAGTGAAGGAACCATGAATTCTGAATCTGTGTCAGAGAAGTATACACTAGAACAGGGGTGCTCATTCCTGGTCCTGGAGAGCTACCATCCTGTAGGTTTTAACTCCATCCCTAATTTTGCACACCTTATTCTAATAACGAGCTGGATGAAAAGCTAAGACAGGTTAGTCACGACTAGTGTTGCAGAGAAAAACTTACAGGATGGTAGATCTCCAGGACCAGAATTGGGCACCCCTGCACTAGAATGTCTCAGGCCGCTAGGGATTCTTCAATCCATAGAGGCCTGAGACATTCTATTGCAGAGAAAAACTTACAGGATGGTAGATCTCCAGGACCAGAATTGGGCACCCCTGCACTAGAATGTCTCAGGCCGCTAGGGATTCTTCAATCCATAGAGGAGATGTGGCCCCAAATCAAAGTTTGCTTATGGCCCCAATAAGGCTAGGGTCAGTACTGCCATACCAAAACCCAAATGAGATGTAGTGGCAGGACCTGAAATGGGAAGTTAATCCTAGAAAACTCACAAATGGCCACAAATGAGTTCAAACTGTTTGGAATTGAGGAGTGGGACAAAATTCCACCATGTTTTTGAGTCGATGGGGGAGATAACCTTTTATATATTAGGGCATTGGTACAGTTTCTTAAATAAACAAATTAAATCTGTATCAACATTGTGTTTTGTTTGTTCACTCAGGTTCCCTTGTATGTCACATTAGGTTTTGATTGAAACCATCAATCAATCAATCAAATGTACTTTCTAAAGCTGGGTGAACATATTAAGAGTCTAAATGGTAATAGTTAATCGATGCATGTGGGCTGAGCCCAGAGTCTATTTAAACCTGGTCCAACATATACCATGTTTGGATGCTATCAACCATTCACTGACAATGATTCTGATGTAGTATTTTGTTCATTAGTCCACAGATATGATACAATCCCCAAAAGCGTGCATGCCAGCATTCAAATCCCAGCTCACTTAATTAGCTCAGCTCACTTAAGTCAGTGCCTCATCATCTCCAAATGTGCTGTGACTGGTTTATAAACTTTGCTTGACTTACTATATAAGATGATAGCTTTGTTAGCTATAGTGAAGACGTTGTAAAAGCATGTATTTAAAGATCCTCCTGAAGCACATTGGTGGTAATGGATTAACATAACATGAAAGCATTTTCAGAAATGAAAATATACAGATACCTTTGGTGGATTCAGCAGGTGCAATGATCAGATGGCAGCTTTTTTGTGTGAATTTTTGTAAGATTGAAGTGTGATGAAAGACCTCAACCTTGAGGTCTTTTGCAGATAATCTAAGAATGTTGATGGTCTACACTTCCAGATTGAGTAAGAAGTTCGATAACATACGGAATGGCATCGAATGAGTTTTGCAAGACACATATCTTGACATTGACTGTCCCAAGACTACTAGAGGCGCTGTTTTAATCAGGAATTGAATATCAATAAATTGTGGGTAGTCATGTAAAAGTATAACATAAGTTGCTGGCAGTGACAAACCCGAATGAGTATGACCAAAGGTTTCAGAAATGATCATAGTGACACTGTATCTACCAATGCACAGTTTACTGTTCAAGATGAATATGTCAAATAGTAAGCTAATGTAGAAGAGGACTGGTACATTAATTGGTACCAGTGAGTTTGACGTGATGTGTGTAGTGCCTAAGGGCCATTTCACCAAAGGGGGGTACATAACAGTGATGATTGTTGAAGGGGGCGATGTTGACAAAGCAGATGACAGTGTGGCAAATGACAACTTCTACCTCCGCTTTTTATAGACAAGCCTATAGACTACCTTGTAGTAAATAAGGAATGGCAGGATGGTCATATTTACAAAGGATTAAAGTTGGTAATGAGTATGGTTGTTGCTGAACAAGAAGGCAATTTTTTATTTAACTTTAAACTGGTGGGTGTGGAATGAAAATGGGCAGTCAAGCAATATATCAAAGTGTATGTAGCTGTCAGCATAATCTAACTCTGTCGAAATGATGTTGAGGATAATTTGTTCATTATGAACATTTTGTTTGATCTTTTTTGTATGAAAGTTGAAGGAGGTCAAAAGGGCATGTTGTGTGTTTTTCACGTAATTCAATGAGGGGCCAGTTGTTTACAAGGATAGTAAAGGAAACTGGCACCAACTACTACCATAATTGCAATCAGATATATCACTGTTTTGAGCATCATATTTGTAAAGATTGTTCCTTTTTATACACATGAATTTTGTATTCAGTGGAACACCAGGGAGTGCCTTCACAAGGATTTAGTGTTCAGTACCATGCAGTACTGCCCACAAGATGGCGCTATGCACTAAACCTTCAAGTCCATTCACAACCTAGCTCCTCTGTACCTCACTGACCTCCTTCATATCAACATACCCACCCGTACTCTCAGGTCTTCTTCTATTCACAACACGGCACCTCCTTGACCACTCTTCCACCAGACATCCGTAACATCAATTTGCTTTCCATTTTCAAAACTCATCTTTTCACACTGGCATGTGTAAGATAATCACCATTCACCTGCCTTTAGCAATGTTCTGTTTGTTTTTATTATTATAATTTTTATCTTGTATGGTGACCTTGATTGCTTTGATAGGCACCTAAAAATAAAATGTATTATTATTATTAAACAATTTTTTTTCCGGGGAGATATTTTGTTTTGAGTTTAATAGATGCCTTCATGGATGTGTTAGATCACCTTTCCTCAGGGCAATGGGCTTTGTCACTGATAAAAGATCTCATTACAGCAAGAACTGTAAAAAAAATGAGTGCTTGTTTTCACAACTAGTTCTAATCAGCAGTCATTCTATGGAAAATGTTTTTTGGCCTGCATTCAAGTAATTTAGTGACACTCTTTCCAGGGCACCTTACAGAAATGAGTGCAAATATTTTCATATTGGCCTCATACAGAAATCAAACCCCAAACTATGGCATTGTATGTGGAACGCTTTACCACCTGCGCTACAGGGAACTCTAAGATGTGGCATAATGGAAGTCCCCCCACAACAAAAAATTGCTAACACAGGACGAGACTATTTCATGACTTGTTTTAATAGAATAAGCTTACCATATGTATAGTGGATATATAAAGTCTACACACCCCAGTTAGAATGCCAGTGTTTTGTAATGTAAAAATATGAGGCAAAGAAAAATTATTCCACCTTTAATATGACCTATAACAAATCAATTGACAAACAAACTGAAATCTTTGAGGGGGAAACACAAAAAATATAAAACTCACAATAACCTGGTGGCATACGCGTGCACACCCTAAACTAATACTTTGTTGAAGCACCTTTTGATATTATTACAGCACTCAGTCTTTTTGGCTAGGAGTCAAAATTGACAAAAGCGCTTCAAATCTGTCCGATTGTGAGGACATCTCCTGTGCACAGCCCTCTTCATATCACCCCACAGATGTTCCATCTGATTCAGGTCTGGGCTCTGGCTGGGCCATTCCAAAACATTAATCTTCTTCTGGTGATGCCATGCTTATGTGGATTTAAATGTGTGCTTTGGGATGTTGTCAAGCTTTCTAATGGCCGCCTGAAGGTTTGGTGCCAAAAATGGCTGAAATTTCGAACTGTTCATAATTCCCTCAACCCTGACTGGTGCCCCGGTTACAGCTGAAGAAAAAATGCCCCAAAGCATGATGCTGCCACTATCATGCTTCACTGTGGGTATGGTGTTCTTTGGGTGATGTGTTGTTGTCAAATGTTGCACACACCCAGTACTTGCCAGAAATTCCTGCAGCTCCTTTAATGTTGCTGTAGGCCTCTTGGAAGCCTCCCTGACCAGTTTCATCTTGTCTTTTCCTACATTTTGGAGGGATGTCCAGTTCTTGGCAATATCTCTGTTGTGCAATATTTTCTCCACTTGATGATGACTGTCTTCACTGTGTTCCATGGTATATGTTATGCTTTGGAAATTATTTTGTACCCTTCTCCTGATTGATATCTTTCAACAATGAGATCCTTCTGATGCTTGGGATGCTCTCTGCAGACCGCAGCCTTTGCTCTGAGATGCAACTGTCAGGAAAATACTACTAGTACAGCTGAACTTTATTTGTGATTAATCAGAGTCACTTTAAATGATGGCAGGTGTGTAATGACTTATATTTAGGAGTTTGAATGTGAATGGTTCATTCTGAACACAGTCTCATTCCCAGTTATAAGAGGGTGTGCACTCTTATACAACCAGGTTTTTGTACGTTTTTTTTTTTCATTTTTCCCGCTCGAAGATTTCAGTTTGTTTTTCAATTGAATTGTTCACATTATAAGTCACATTAAAAGTTGAAAAGTTCTGATATGATATATCTTTGTCTCATTCTTTTAAATCACAAAAACCTGGCATTCTAACAGGGGTGTGTTTACTTTTATATCCACTGTATCTGCTCAGCTAGGTGATGTTACAAATTATTGTAAATGTAGAACACAAGACGTAACATTTGAAACAACTTTAATCTGTGTGTGATAGTAACACCCACATGATCTGAAATAGGAAATAAACGAAAATGGCCTGCTCCATTTTCCTCAATTCCTCACCTCTTTTTCAGAGTTGGATTTGGATCCAAAAATTCATTCATGAAATGTTTTTTTTAAACATATATCCACAAAATATATGCTAATGCTGATTTTGCAATGATTCTTTAGCAGGATGCACATGAGAATATTATACTTGACAAAGGGGGTGCTATCAATGCAAGGAAGAGGCTATATCATAAGCCTAATAATGAACTGACATCTCAACTACTTAATCACTTCTTTGCTGGGTCACTGAAAAGAGAGGACTCAGGATTCAGGATTGACCTTGCACAATGTGAAAATTGAAGTCTGGAGATCAAGATCCGTTCACTTGCTTATTCAATTCATAGGCTGGATTTGTCACTGTTCCCTTAGCTTGTCAATCTTGATACACAGACAGTGATCCTAGTGCATTCTGGGCTATTTCAGCTTGGTGGGTGTAGAGCCATGCAGACTTGCTCCAAGGGAGTAAAAACAAGAGTGGCGGACATTTCAGACCAAAGATCACACTTCCACAAGAAACCAAACAGACTCTGCAATACCTCATTTCATTTTTTGGGGACACCATGAGTGAACTTTTCAAGCAAAGTAGACGTTTGCTCTGACAACTGCAGATGTGCAGAGATGTACATGCATGTCATATTTGGGCTGTGCAATTATGTAATCTGTCAGACTATGGGCAGCACCGCTGAGGCCACAAGATGGCAGGTATATGCAGTGTCTACAGAAAAATATAACAGACTCAGTTTTAATTGATTAAATATACTGTATGCATCTTTTTGTGATCAAACTACACAATACCCCACAATAAAAATCCATTCATGTATATTTGTGGCAATTTACTGAGAATTAAAAATTGAAATATTTCTTGTACATCCATATTCAGACCCGTTTCCATGACACTCCAAATTGAGTTCAGATGCTTCTGGTCTTCTTTCAACATCCTTGAGATGTCTCTAGAACTTGATTTGAGTCCACCTGTGGCAAATTAGACTGACTGAACATGATTTACAAAGACACACATTTAATAATGTATGTCAGAGCAAAAACCAAAGCCATGTAGTTCAAGGAACTCTTCCCTGACATTCAAGAATTGTGTCGAGACTTAGATCAGGTTAAGGTTATAACATTAAGTTCCCAGGAGCATAGTGGGCTCCATCATTGTGAAATGAAAGACATCTGGAACCACCAAGACACTTCCTAGATCTGGTTGTCTGGGAAATCTAAGTAACGGGCAAGAGCCTTGGTCAGGCCCTTCTTCAAATCTACTGTCAGTCAGGCCTTTATGATTAAGTAGCTAGACCAAAACCACTCTTGGATAAAAGCCATAAGAAATGCATCCTGTAGGACTCCAAAAGTTTGAAGAAAAAGATTCCCTGGTCTGAAATGATATATTTCACCTGAATGCTAAGTGCTATGTCTGGAGAAAAAATAGGTACCGCTCATCACCTGGCCAATACCATCCCCACGGTTAAGCATGTTGGTGGAATCATCACGCTAACGGGATGAAATTGAAGTTAAGATAATGCTTTCACAGTTGGTTAATTTCAGCCTGTAGGATTCCACACCCAGACCACTTCCTTTCAATATTGGAAAACCTAAAATATACACACTAAAATGACAATATGGACAACACATGACTACATTGTTAAAAAAGAAGGTCAAAACGCCTCCTAATCAGACATTTTTAAATACTTCATTTGAATCCATACATAAAATGTCAGTTGAAAGAATTCAAACCATATAAAAGGTAACAGACATCTAGACACCTGGGTGCAGGGAGGACTTTCTCCTCTCGCCTGGCAGCCCATGACCAGGCACTGACCCAGAGTAGTACTTCGCTAGTTACTCTGCATTGATTTTAAATAGGCACACAATCCATAGCTCAGGTCCTGTCAGCCTCCCAGGTTTGAAGTGAGGGGTTGTGAGGGGCTAGCTTTTTTAAACACAAAGGGCTGGTTCAAGACATTGACTGTGTGGTCCCTCCCCTTTCAATAACTAGAGTGAATGTGAATGTTCCATCACTGGATCAAGCAGGAAGGTTTCACAGAGGTAGATCATAGGCAGTTCCTTTTTTTCTCCAAATATTCCTCTTTCCATCATTCTGCCACAGATTTATGTCTGTCCACAAAAAATATTCGATACTCTGGAAGGTACTTTCTGGAATATTTAGCAAACTGCAACCTGTCTCTTGTGTTCTTTGAGCTTACACATGTTTGCATCTTGCCATGTCTGTGATCTACCAGGTTGTTGGTTATTGCTGAGTCCACCAGTTCTTACGTATCTTAATTTTCCAAACAGTTGATTTTGGCATGCCTAATGTTTTGGCTGTACGATTGATTTATTCTAATTGATATGCTTTATGATGGCCAGATTGACTCGCAATTGAACCTTCTTCGGTCCTCATGTGGTCAGACATCAGCAACAGACTCCAAAAGCAAAGCCTACTATCAGGATTGAACATTGACATACCTCCTTCATAACAAACAGCTGTGAAGCCTAACTGTCTAAATTGTTTTTGTAGCCACCAGTCTATAGTTGTGAGCAAAAATAGAATTGACAGTAACCAAATCCAAGTCAAGGCTTTATTTTGAGCCCTCAGTACATCATAGAACTGTAGCAAAGTTTCAATGTAGCCTGTCTAGTACAAATAATTGATCAAGGTCATCATGTTACATAAACCTCTTTCATCCACCCACTTGTGTCACACACTTTCATGTACTGTTTGTTGTAGACTATGTTTTTTACATAGCAGAAAATAATCTCTAAAAGGTTGGAACACCTCCAGAATTCTGGGAACTTTCTCAAAAACTTCTGAGATATGCTTTCACTACACTGCTGCTCCATGTCTGTCCTCTACCTCTCAGTATGACAGCTTGCCAGTGATGCGTGACTTCATACTGTAGCTAGCTGGCACAATGATGATTGCTCTACTTAATCCGATAATAAATAGCTAATTCAATTCACAATACACAGCCTGAAACCCATACACTTATCTGTGGATTACTTCCTATTCACTTTAACAAAAGTCCTAAACATTTTGTCTTGCTCCTATTGCAGCAAGTATTTCTTCTGAATCAAAATATAATTTTGTGCAAATGTCCAATGATAAGCCTTTTTTGAGCAATTGTCCAGAAGCATGTTTACCCACACAAGGGGCCTTTAACACAGGCCGGTTTAACTGCTGCTCTATAGTAAGGGAATTCAATAAGTCTACTGCAGGGCTGAACTCTAAAATTGACACCAACACCACTACGTCTGCCTCTCATAACCAGCAAATCACTGACCTTTCTAAATACTACTCCAATAATTGAAAAAAGTGCATTCAACTGTAAAGATGAAAACAGAGGCATATTTGGGTATTTGCAGGCCTTAAAATATACGAATATTTGGCATACCAGAATCCATGGAAAGAAACCATTTTCAAAACCTTCAGTCTCTCCATAGAGGTCTTGGTTAATGTTGATCTTCCGCCACATCCGCCACTTCCGTGTTTGCCCTGCGCCCTGCGCCCACAGACTGCTGGTTGCTCAGTGTTGGTCTTAGCTCACGAACCACATCTCACATCACTTCCATCTGATGTTCCACAGTTAGTCCTTATGCGATTTAAGGAGCACATGTACGTTATGTTAACACATCTGAGACATGATAGGCCACAGGAACTAACAGAAGACACCGGGACAATCCTAACCAGCAACAACATTAATTTACAATTGAACAGAACACACAAAGGAGGAAAACAAGACACCCCAAACTGTCAAAATTGGGAAGCCACAGGGACAAACAGGGGCTGATATTTTATATTCTAATCATGGGTCTGCTTCATGAAGTGGCCAAAAGGGCGGCCAATTTTGGAGATGAGCCCCTCCTGCTGGTCTTCCTCAACAACAAATATTAGGTACACCAGAAAACAGTATAACCAGCATCCAGGGCTGCCATTGTTGCATCTGCCTGTTTGTCTTATTTGTAGAGAGAGATGTTCCATCAAGGGTGACAGAATCCTCCACCACACAGGGGTGAGTCACAACTACATCATAGACAGAATCCACCACCACACAGGCTTCAGTCACAACTACATCACAAACAGAATCCTCCACCTCACAGTGGTCAGTCACAACTACATCATAGACAGAATCCTCCACCACACAGGGCTCAGTCACAACTACATCACAAACAGAATCCTCTCCCTCACAGTGGTCAGTCACAACTACATCACAAACAGACTCCTCCACCTCACAGTGGTCAGTCACAACTACATCACAAACAGAATCCTCCACCACACAGGGGTCCGTCCCAACTACATCACAGACAGACTCCTCCACCACACAGGTGTCAGTCACAATTACATCACAGAGCCCTCCCCTACCACACAGGGGTCAGTCACAACTACATCACAAACAGAATCCTCCACCACACAGGGGTCCGTCCCTACTACATCACAGACAGACTCCTCCACCACACAGGCGTCAGTCACAATTACATCACAGAGCCCTCCACTACCACACAGGGGTCAGTCACAACTACATCACAGACATTCACTGGCTCACTTAGCCTGTCAGTCCATGTCCGTCTGAGCAGTGCGCCAGTCTGGTTGAACAGGTAATTGAGGTCTTAGCAATGGCCTGACTGTCCACACACAAACATACACATACACACCGTTCTCAATGTCCCACTCTATTTCCAAACAGGAGATCTATCATCACAAGGGTTAACCTTTTTCACAGTAAATTGCACTGATCGTATCACCCTTCTTGAGAGAAAAGACAGGCTGACAGCATGACTCGCAGAGCAGGTTTGACCTACCTGAATGGGTCCGACTGACATCAGCAGGTTTTTCAGTTGGACATCAGCAGCTGACGAAGAAAGCCCTTCAATTGACACGGCGGACGTGCGAATGTCCGCTGCTGCCCCCCTCTGCTCCATCCCTCACTCTCGTCTGTTTGTTTGGCATGGGGGGGCTACGGCCCATCTGGCCCGCTCCGGCACTGCCGCGCCCCTGAACAACGACCTGCCGTGAGAGCCAGGACTGTGCCAACCAATTTAGTTTGCCCTTCTGGCTTCTTGTGATGTTTCAATACACGCAAGATAAGAAATGAGCAAAAGAATCAACATCCCATTTTTTTTAAACATTTATTGACAGAGATAAAATGAACAATTAAATACACATTTACTCCTACCTATTTTGAAGGAAATAGAAAGCTGGTAGCACCACAAGCGTTTGTTTTGTATCACATTTTGATGTCTATCACCTCTCTCCATGAAAACGAACCCTGGGGTTCTCAGTGGGTGATATTTCAGCTCCTGTGGTTTGGGTGTTTTCTGCCCTCAGGTTGTCGCAGTTGGCAGCTGTAGAAAGCACAGCTATTTAAAACAGGAATAAAATAAAGACAACCATGCACTGAATTCTCAAGAGCAATGCAACACATTATATTACATTGTTACCTTTTTCATCATTAAATGTTGTTTATATGTTCATTATTCTGTCCAAAATAGTACCATCATCTCTTCATAGTGCACTACTTCTCATTAAGTCTTATTGAAATGTAGTTGAAAAAAGAACACTATCTTGCTCAGCATTCTATGGCTACAAGACAGCCAGTTACCTGAATGTCCTGTTGTCCTTGTGACCTTCCGGAACTGCATGGCCTCTCCTTCTCTTGCTGTGAGCCCTCCCACCACAGATCTTTAATGAGAACACTTGGAGCAGAAGCAAATTACGGAGGACTCCAAGGAAGAATCAAGCCATCACACCCGGCTATGGAACTCTATTAGATAAGCCAGACAACAAGTTGTTGACTCTGTTTGAAAACATTCAGGGAGACATTAAGATAAAGCGTTTCAAAAAGACCACTGTGATGCTTGTTTCAGGCACTGTAGGGCCCACATGCATATAGATAACTCCAGCCCAAAAAATATATTTGAGAGTTTTCGAGAAAAGCAAATGAATTCAATTCATAATGCATTACAACATAGGTATTTTTTTACCTCTATCTAGAATCATACTACTAAAGAGCTTAGATGCATCTTCTGTTTAGTACCATAGTGGATAGCTTTAAGATAAGCTATCCACTATAGTACAATTACATCCGATGGAAAGACACTAAAACATACACTAACATGCCAAGAGACATCGTCAAAAAACGCCTATGAATTTTATTGAACCCAGTGAAAAGGCAGCAATCAACCAGCTCTCAATCAGCCCAGTGAAAACATATTTAATCCCTCATCCTTAGTCATCACACCCCTTGATTACACCAATCATACGCTAAGCAGCATTATCTCGGAGTGACAACACCTGACAAATTCCATGTCCGCTTTGTGCCTTCTATAAGCATCATATTATTCCTGATGAAAAATTAATTTCTCTTATCTGCAGCTAAGCCTCTCAATCCAAAGTCCACATAATTGCAGCTCTTTGCGAGTACACACAGACACACACAAAATATCAATTGCACATCTTCGGGCGATGATATGTATTGCTGTTTACCTGACGGGTATTTGCTTGTCAGGAGAGAGGCGAAGAAGAGAGAAGAAGAGAAGAGAGAGATTACATTGTTAGGTTCTCAAGACTGACAGGAGAACAATGTCCCAAGGTAGCGGCATCTCAGATCTGCCGTTCAGAAGGCTTACACATCGCCTTTCAGCAGGCCTACACCTCCATGTCAAAGGAAACCCCATTGATTTGTCTGTCTGCAGATATTTCGAGGCACACAGACATGCACCAGTCCAAAGACTGACACTGTTATCTTCATTGCCAGTCAAACGCACAATGTCTTTCACTGCTTTACTCTCCAGGATATTTGACTAGACTGGCATCTCATTTTAGGTGATTGCATTGAACTAAGAAAGGAAGTCGACATGCCTATGATCATTAATACCTTTCTATGAGAGGGAATTGTTCCATTAGGATTCGGAATAGTGAAATTCTAGAAAAACGCAGTGTGTTTAGGCACCCATGCCTAATTTGATCTGACATGATTTGTTCTTGTTCATTATATTAGATGTGAAAAAGAGCATTACTTTTGGTAACATTTTGGTACTCTGGTGCTGGGTAAAGGGGCCTCCCCAGCCAGTCTGTGATGGCCATGATGATGCCAGGGGACACTGTCACTGGCATGGAATATCCTAGAGCATTTCAGAGATGTGACTTTCACATTCTGTGGTGTTGGCTTTGATACTGATAAAGAAGTCACCATTATTCTGAGACCATCTCCTTGAATCATAGACTAGTATGCCAGGAAAATGCTAATAGTTCTGTTGTTATTGTACTGAGTGAATTCCCTTCACACACTGAAAACTGACATGTAGTCTTTCAGATGATCACGGACTAGAAGGGTTAAATCAATTTTCAGCATCAAAAAGGGAGTAAAGATGTGTCAAGCAGTGAGCGAGATTGATTGGAAGACACTCTCTGAAAGCTTTGACTAGGGCTATTGATTTGTTTCCAATGCATTGTCAGACCTAATAATTGCCTCTAATGATAAGCTCCCATTGAATCCTTTTGACCTTGAGCTATAGGGCTGTGTGCTGAGAAAACGTCTGTCTCGTTAGTATCTGTTGTATGAAGAAGACAGCTTCACTCTTCCATTAAATTAGAAGCTCACAGTTAACCATGCTACAGTTCAAGCTGCCATGGTGATTTTGCAAACATTTTGATGGTTTGTTTTGGCTCAAATATCCATTATAGTACCCTGTTCTTTATCAAGAGATAAAAAAATATTATGAGTAACTCATCACTGCACTACAATCAAAATGGAACAAAGGGAACTTTCATGATTTTATTTTTCCAGGACTTGAATACTTAGAAGGGAAGTTGTGCTTAAGGTTGTTAAGAGAATAGCCCTTATTCCTCCTTGACTGTTTGAACCCATTTCCACTCTGCCACTTTGAGCTCTGACAGCTAGCGCCTTGGCAGAGTGCTAAGGCGTGTGTAGAGGGCGGCTGTCCAGTAATGGGCATTCCCCTGGCAAAGACTATGGTCCGGCCTGGCATCGGGCCTGACCTGCCTTGCAGGAGGATAGGAGGGAGCCTGCATGATGGACTCTAAGCATGATTGGCCATCACCTTCCCGAGAGGCAATGCAAACTCAGTCTTCAGCTGTGGTGCTGTGGTGAATTCAAACCTCAATGGGTACAATTACCCAGAAATCCCCAAAATAGGACCGCAACCACATCACTAAACAAATTAGGTTTTTCAAGAACATGGGCAGTTTGGAAGCTGGTACTTTGTCTTCAAATTGTGGAAGGATAACTACTCTTATTGCGTAGACAGACAAGAAGTGTTTTTCAGGGCACTAGAGGGCAGTACAGCTCCTATCCTGGTAATATGAAGCATATATAACAGCTGTGATTACAAAACAAAGCCTATTTTTTACATTTCATTCACCATCAAAACATTAACTGAAAAACGTGTAAAACGGCATACTATCAAAATAGTTCTTAATATGTTAAACGTGTTTCAAATAGACCCTTAATAATGTAAACCCTACATCAACTAGTCCTCAATAGGTTAAACCGCTTTTAAATAGACCCTAATTAAGGTAAATCCTACATCAACTAGTCCTCAATAGGTTTTAACTGCTTTAAAATAGACCCTTAAGAAGGTAAACCCTACATCAACTAGTCCTCAATAGGTTTATACCGCTTTAAAATAGACCCTTAATAAGATAAACCCTACATCAACTAGTCCTCAATAGGTTTTAACCGCTTTAAAATAGACCGTTAATAAGGTAAACCCTACATCAACTAGTCCTCAATAGGTTAAACAGCTAAAATATAGACCCGTAATAAGGTAAACCCTACATCAACTAGTCCTCAATAGGATAAACTGCATTAAAATAGACAAGACCTCTATAGGTTAAACTGCTTTAAAACAGACCCTTAATTAGGTAAACCCTACATCAACTAGTCCGCAATAGATTAAACTGCTTTAAAATAGACCATGACATGGTAAAGGTCTTTCATGCTAATGAGTTACATCTGAGCCTTGAGTTTTTTGTGCCAATGCCCACAACATCATAACATAACATAACAACAAAAGTATTGACGACATGCAAAATGACACCGCAGAGTTTTGTCATTGTACCTCCGCCATGATCCTGTGCTATGGGACAGAAGGCAGGGTCTGGCTGGCGGCGTAAGCTACCATGTCTAGGGGGAGACAGAGTCTGGGGTTGGCCACTGCAGCCCCACTCAGACTGAGGCTTGCCGTTGACAGTGGGGCTTGATGTTGACGGGCCTCCTCGGCTGATAACTGGTGTCCCCGCGGAGCATGGGGGCTGGCCCTGTGGGTAAAACCCCAGTCCCAGGTTGGCTAAAAGCTATGGGACCCTGGCCAGGGAGGGGGACATTACTATTCATGAGTGGAGCTGGGGTCTGCTGATCAAACATATGCTGTCCTGGGAACCTTGGCTCTTTGAATGCCGGACAAGATAAAAAGAGGGGAAGTGAACATGAGGCGCCATATTGCTACACTTCCGCTGATCTGATGTGACATCTCTACTTCTGTTGCACCTTGGGTACAGGACAACACTCACCAGGACATCAATATATGTGGGTCCACAAAGGGACAAATCAGTAGAACACAGTGTAAAATTGAGCAGTTGACTCTTCTCATAACATTTCAATGACACACTGACCAAACATGGTCATACAAACTGTGATTCAGATTTTTCTAATAGATTTTCCAAATCCTAATTCAAAATATACATGAAGTGTATTTTGCAGATAAAGCAAGGTAAAAAAAATTGTGTAGTTGAACAACAGCTAAAACACAGTTGAACATATTACATGTAAACAAAAAATCCAAAGGAATCACCATGATTCGTCGTAATCCTCAGCAGGCAAATAGATGACCGGAGTGATCTGAGAGGGTGATTGAAGAAAAACACCTCTACGCTGAACAAATCTAGCCTCCAGTCTCCAGCGTGGACCCTATTAACAGAGAGTTAATCAGCCACTCTATGCATCTGACAGACAGGAGGAGCACCGCGTCATTATGGGCATAATCACCCCTTTTAAAAAGGTCAGCTCCAACCCGCAGAAAGATTTAATTAGAAGAGCCACAACAATGCAGGAAAGAGCTGCTTGTGAAAATGTGATAACCAAGCATGCCCTCCTGATGGCTAATCCACCATTTACCAAAAGATAAACTGTTCAATGGGACTCTGAGGGATGAGGTGAGGGATGGGCTGAGTAGAAATTCAAGCAATTTGTATGGAGAGAAAGGTTTCTGTTAGAGCAATGCTCTCAAATCATTCACATCTTGAAATTGGCTTGCATTACAATGAATTGATTCTGAGAGAAATTAACTGCAATTGAGCTTCATGCTGTCTGCATAATTTCACAATCGGATCAGACAGCAATATGTTCCGGTCACACGTTCCTTACACTACTACTCTGAAAAAACCATACAGCCTAGTCGCTCTATTGCCAGCTTCACACACATACATGGGGGAAATAAAATGTTCAAATTGGAGAAACATCCCCTCATCCCTGATAGGCATAAATGCCAGAGCTTTTGGCTTGGCATACATAGCTAGGCTGGGACCCAGACTGGAACCACATTTTCACCAGCCTCCTTTAGCATTAATCAGCTTGCCCCACAATGTGTCAATCAATGCCACCTGATACCATAGAGGTGCAACCTAGCCTACAACACGCTGAAGGGGAGAGCTAGAGTCAAAGACCATTTAAAGTATATATAAGGTTGTAATTAATCACTTTACTGAACCAGGGCTAGCTATATCTTAAAATGTGTTTTAGGTTGATTACATTTTTCAGAGGTTTGTTCACACCTCTTCTTAGACATAAACGGAAAAGCTCATAGGAAGAAAACCAAAAGACAGCAATATGCCGAAACCACACTACTTTCAAGCCCCTTTTTAGTGACAGTCATTGGGGTACAACTTGATATGCTAAACCCATGACTTCACCCTTCACAGTAAAACCCCTCGCCCTCTAAATGAAATGAATCATTAAATCCCTGAAGCTCATATCAAACATTTCCAGTTGTGCAGGGATGCCTATCAATGTTTACCGATTCTCCAACAGTGTTTAGCCACGGCAGAGCGTTAAATAGTCCCCCCTCATCTGCTACCCCCAACCCCCCCCCCATATGTGCACTGCCCATGTCGGTGTGGAGAAAGGGCGAGCAGCTGCTACTCTCTGGGTGTCTTTGGGGACCCACAGCAGGCCTGTGTTTGCTTTGTGAGCACATCAAGGGCACACCAATGTGAGGAAGAAGACCACTAGGTACGATGAACAGAACATTTCTCTCTGGATAGCATAGAGGGGCTGTAGTGACTTAGAGGCCTAAAATACACTGTCTGTTTCACCTGAGAGACGGAGAGGTTTGCCATGCATTCCTACAAGGTAATGGCAACGGAAACGGTCTTTTACATTTTGCGCTTGTGAATCTAACACTGTGTCGTAGCAGAGCAGTGGAAACTAGATGCGGGGGAGAAAACACTGTCCTATAGACTTTAAAATTCTTTCAATATCTCAGTAGTACAATCGTTTCGTCATGTCCCTTTCCATTCACCTATCCTTTGGTCCCTTTCAAACCCTTCCTGAAGCAACCTCATCACCAAACTTGTCTGCACATAGTGTGGAACGTTTATGTCTGTGTGCTGTGTTGTCTGGTGATAAACAGGAAGATTCCTAAAGGTTACGATTACAGTCAGATCATACATATGAAGTCAAAGAACGAACAGGACTTTAGACATTCGAAAATACCCCGGGGCAGGTAGGAGAAGACACAAACCAGTGCTTAAATTAAACCCATTGAGGGGTGAGGGAGTGGGGGCACGTTTTGGCCTGACATGCGGAACTAGCCCCTCGGCTGTCTCTGTATATTAAAGCTGTGATTGGAGACGAGGCCTGAACTGAACCCAGGAGCAGGACAATACTCAGGAGGAAAGACAGAGCATAATGACTCATCAGTGGACCATCAGCACAGACACAAGCTATAGATGGAATGAAAACCATCACATTCTCCATCAGTACAGACACAAGCTGTAGACAAAGGGACCACCATCACATGCGTCACGATAACAGGGACAAGCACTAGGAGGAGGGACAACCATCACATCGTCCATTAGTACAGACACACGCTGTAGACGAAGGGACAACCGTCACATGCTCCATGATTACAGACACAAGCTGTAGGACGGACAACCATCACATCCTCCATGATTACAGACACAAGCTATCGTCCAATTGATTACAATGAGCTGCTATAGCTTTTGGACCAACTGTATGAATGGTGTGACGACCAATTACTGTATAGTCAAATCTTCTGTAACATAATATGAGCAAACCTTATCAGCTGAACTGAAGAAAGCCCACATTCCTGACTTTAAATACATGCACACAAATTCAGCAAGTAGCAGCACTCAGAATGAATAATGGCATGGTATGTGAGTGTATAAAGGGCTATTATAAAAATATGAAAAAAGATGTGGAAAATTCATCCAAGCTGCTACTCCGATGGTTGAGAGGAAAGAAAAGCTGATGGTCTCACCTTAGTCACTTCCAACAGTCACCTCCAACAGTTACATTCCAACAGTCACCTCCAACAGTCACCTCCAACAGTCATCTCCAACAGTCATCTCCAACAGTCACCTACATCAGTCACTTCCAACAGTCACCTCCAACAGTTACATTCCAACAGTCACCTCCAACAGTCACCTACCACAGTCACCTCCATCAGTCATCTCCAACAGTCACCTACATCAGTCACTTCCAACAGTCATCTC
>JACXGJ010001167.1:36392-91705 GCA_016801105.1 Esox niger
CACCTCCAACAGTCACCTCCAACAGACACCTACAACAGTCACCTCCAACAGTCACCTCCAACAGACACCTACAACAGTCACCTCCAACAGACACCTCCAACAGTCACCTCCAACAGACACCTACAACAGTCACCTCCAACAGTCACCTCCAACAGACACCTACAACAGTCACCACCAACAGTCATCTCCAACAGTCACCTCCAACAGTCACCTCCAACAGACACCTACAACATGATTGCCAACCCTGTCAAATATGAGCAAAGATGGCTGTATGAAATACCACATTTTGTTTTGTATATTAACACGTTTATATGTGGTATATCATTATTTGCATAAAATATAGCAAATTTCCTGTAGTTTTTTTGCCAGACTTTATCAAGGATGCCAATAATTGTGGAGATGACTGCATGTTAAATAAGTTTAAAAAAACACATTAATTAAATGCCAAAAAAGTTTTCAAATTGGCAGATTCTCCGCTTTAACAGCAATGGAAGTCGCTTCCCTAAATATGCAGGATTTCGAGCAGAGCACACATTTCATTTCATGTCTTGTACACAGTGGACGTCTGCCAAGTCATCAAATATAATCCAAGTATCAACATGGATAAATCAAGCAAATTACTTGGTTTAATTGTCTTTTAAAAAAGCTAACTCATACAGACAACCCACAAGAATATGTCAACAGCAGGGCAGGAGCCACCTGAAAAACCCGAAATTTCAAAGTGGTCGGCAAACATTGCCACCACGTACGTATACATACACTGAGGCTCAGATAGAAATGTAAGGGCACCCAGATATATATTTAAGGGCATCCTATACTGTAGGAAACTTTGAGGGGAGAAAATAAATGTTTTTAATATTCCACAGATCAGCATCTAAGGAGAAAAAGATTCCCTTGAAGTAGTGCTAATACTATTCAAATCAATAACACAGGCAATTTGTGGAAATATGGGAATTGGTCCGGAATCATAGATGGAAGCTCTAATAAATAGTAAAAACATACCATATTATTAAAACTGACAAGCAATCTCCTTTAATACTGTGAATCATCAATTATTTCTCTGGTACTAAATGTCTAGATTAATTCCACTACCCTGCGTAATAAGATGATTTCAGATGACATCTCCAATCAGTGGGCTTGGAGCGCTTCCAGACCATAAAAACCCTGTCACAAAAAGTCTAAAGTGTTGACAAAATAGAAATAGCATTTGCATTAAGCTGTGTATAATGTCTTCTCTGAAGACATCATGATTTACCACTATATTTCAGCTGCCGCCTACATCAAGGACGGTGAGACTGTGGTTCAGATAAGTGTCATTATCTCACAAAAAAACATGGGGTTTCATTCAGATAGATCTGGAAATAGTCTGCACAATTTAACAGATACTTTTTTGCAGAAGTGGAGATGCTAACATGGATATGGATGGCATAATTTAAGTCAAATTGAGTGCATCAACAACAGCAATGTGTCTGTCACATTTGTATGGCGGCCAATATTCATCTGTGACCCATCCGTGCTAGTCCCCCTCCGTCCATGCAGCACCGCCACCAACCCCCCTCGCCCATTCCAAAATCCCCCTCTCACTGCCCTTTTGTTCCCCACTCCAGACACAAACAATGTGGCTCCCTGCTACAGATGATGGCAAACTAGCTTGGCATCAATACTGCAGCATGGTCATACTGTATCTAACTGCAGAAGCCATCTGCACATGTTTATCGGGATGGTAGATAAGAGTGTGTCACAAAAAGAGGTCTCTCACAAATGCTTTTTGTGACCAAGAGTTCTCAGTTTTATGAACAAATCAGTGATTACTTGAATAGTGATGTATTTTTTTCATGCTAAAAATGATAATACAATTGCTTGGATAAGTTATTTAGAGTTACATGTGTTATGTATTGTGGCCTGCGCTTGTAAAGTTTGTTTCAAGTCTTTCCATCAAACAACTGAAAAATGTCCAGCTAACAACCCTTTAAAATACACAAAGAAATACATATTTAGATACATTATCAAAACTTTGAAGTTGCATCTTAGTTTCAAGCCTTGAAAACCTTTGATTTCAATTGAAGAGGGCAATCCATAAGCACAGACAGAAGTATATCAAGGACCTGGATCTGTAAAAACATTGTGAGATCATTCCCCATTATGTTATTCAATATCATAAAACAAATTAAAATCAATATTT
The DNA here is from genome assembly GCA_016801105.1 of Esox niger. NCBI lineage: Eukaryota > Metazoa > Chordata > Actinopteri > Esociformes > Esocidae > Esox > Esox niger. The sequence goes on from JACXGJ010001167.1 coordinate 38,575, forward strand.
CTTCCGTGCAGTGCCTTTTCTGTTCTCAGGAAAATAAATAATTCATTTACTGAACTATTTGGATTATAAATGCCTGTAAACTTTCGTGTTATTGTACTTGAGTATAAAAACACAAGTCTCTAATGTGAAAGTTAATATTAGCATTTTATGGATGCAGGTATTTTATGTCACCAAGTGTGATCATATTCATTTCTATAAGAAATGTACACCGATCAGCCATTATAGTATGACCACCTAATATTGTGTAGGTCCCTCTTTTGCTGCCCAAACAGCCCTGACCCTTCGAGTCATGGACTCCACTAGACCTCTGAAAGTGTGCTGTGGTATCCGGCACCAACAAGTTAGCAACAGATCCTTTAAGTCCTGTAAGTTGCAAGGTGGGTCCTCCATGGATTGAACCTGTTTGTCCAGCACATCCCACAGATGCTCAATTGAGATCTGGGGAATTTGGAGGCCAAGTCCACACTTTGAACTTGTTGTGTTCCTCAAACCATTCCTGAACCATTTTTACATTGTGGCAGGGCTAATTTTCCTCCTAAAAGAAGCCAATGCCATCAGGGAATACCGTTGCCATGAAAAGGGTGTACATGGTCTACAACAATGCTTATGTAGGTGGTACATGTCAAAGTAACATCCACATGAATGGCAAGACCCAAGGTTTCCCAGCAGAACATCACCCAATGCATCACACTGGCTCCATAGGCTTGCCTTCCCATTGTACATCCAGGTGCCATGTGTTCTCCAGGTAAGCAACCCACACGCACTCAGCCATCCACAGGATGTAAAATAAAACATGATTCATCAGACCAGGCCATCTTCTTTCATTGCTCCGTGGTCCAGCTCTGATGATCACATGCCCATTGCAGGCGCTTCGGCAGTGGACAGGGGTCAGCATGGGCACCCTGACTGATCTGCGGCTACGCAGCCCCATATGCAACAAATTGCTATGCACTGTGTGTTTTCCGACACCTTTCTATCAGTACCAGCATGAACTTTTCAGCAATTTGAGCTACATTAGCTTGTCTGAAAATTGGACCACACAGGACAGACTTCGCTCCCCAATGCACATCAATGAGCCTTGGCCACCTATGAACCGTCTAGCCATCACAATTTGGCCCTTGTCAAAGTCACTCAGATCCTTACGCTTATCCATTTTTCCAGCTTCTAACACATCAACTTTGAGGACAGAAAGTTCACTTGCTGCCTAATACACCGCAACCCACTAACAGGTGCCATGTTAACAAGATTATTAGTGTTATTCACATCACCTGTCAGTGGTCATAATGTTATTGCTATCGATGTGGTGTATAAGCTATTCAAAACAAAATATATATATAAATGTTTCTTGATTATTTTATAGTACTTCAAATCTATGTCATACAAAATTCTCATGCTTAAACAATGTATTAGTATTGAACTGGAAAATATCTGTACTTGATTTCATCTTCCATCCGGATATTTTGTATTAATTATCCCTTCAACTGACCATAGCCCATTCAGGAATTTGGTTGGTTGGTAAACAATGAGGTAAGACCATTGGAAACCATCTCTTAACTTTCTCCACACTAAATGTCTAATTCATTATTTTTTACCATGAATCTATGTAAAATTCACTACAATGACAAACTGAAAACAGATTTTTTGAAATGTTGGCCAATTAAATTGAAAAACCTGAAATATCTGATCAAGTATTCAGTTTGTATTTCTGTAAATTGATGAAAAGAAATAATGCAATCAATTATAAATGTGTTCATATTTGATTGCATGTGTTTATAATTGGTTATAAGTCTATAATACAACAAAGTGTGGCTAAAGTGAAGAGGTCTCTATTTTCCAGAGATAAGTTGTTTAACACACCTAGATGTGAATACCAGGAAATGAAAGCTGGATGGGCACATTCCCAGGCCCCCTTCAGGATTCTTGCAAGAGTAAAAAGCTGGTCGGTTGTTCCACAACCAGGACAGAATCCGCATCATTCCTCTTCAATCTCAGGTTCAACTATCTGCCAAACCCTCCTTTCCAGCACTTTGGAGTAGACTTTCCCAGGGAGGCTGGGTAATGTGATACCCCTGTAATTTGCACACACCCTATGGTCCCCCTTTTTGAACAGGGGAACAACCACCCCGGTCCACCACTCCTTAGGCACTGCCCCCAACTCCCACGCAATGTTGAAGAGGCGTGTCATCCAAGACATCCGCTCCACATCCAAAGCTTTCAAAATTTCTGGAAGATTTTGTAACGTTCATAGACAGAATTTCGAGGCGTAGTCAGGATGGGGAGGAGTTGCAGTTCAGTAGACTGGGGATTTCATCGCTGCTTTTTGCAGATGATGTGGTCTTGATGGCATCATCGGCCTGTGACCTTCAGCACTCACTGGACCGGTTCGCAGCCGTGTGCGGTTGCCGTTTAGCATCTCTAAATCTGAGGACATGGTTCTCAGCAGGAAATCAATGGAGTTCCTCCTCTGGCTAGGGAATGAGGCATTATTCCTAGTAAAGGAGTTCAAGTATCTCGGAGTGAGGGGAAAATTGAGCCTGAGATTGGCCGGAGAATCATAGCAGCGGGGCGGTATTGCATTCATTTTACCTCACCGTGACGAAAAGAGAGCTGAGCCGGAAGGCAAAGCTCTCGATATATCGGTCAATTTCGTTTCTACCCTCACCTATGGTCATGAAGGCTGGCTCATGACCGAAATCATTAGATCACGTGTACAAGCGGCTGAAATGAGTTTTCTCAGAAGGGTGGCTGGCGTCTCCCTTAGAGATAAGGTGAGAAGCTCATTCATTCATGAGGAACTTGGAGTAGAGCCGCTGCTCCTTTGCATCAAAAGGTGCCAGTTGAGGTGGTTCGAGCATCTGGTAAGGATGCCCCCCAGGACGTCTCTCTAGGGAGGTGTTCAAGGCACGTCCAGCTGGGAGGAGATCTCGGGGTAGGCCCAGGACTAGGTGGAGAGATTATATTTCGACACGGGCCTGGGAACGCCTTCGAGTTCCCCCAGTCACAGCTGACAATTGTCCCTGTGGAAGGGACATTTGTGGAAGGGACATTTGGGGTCCCCTGCTGGAGCTGCTGCCCCCCGCGATCCAATACTGGATAAGCGGATGAAGATGAGATGAGATAGTTTGTTTGTCTGACTCAGAAATGTTTCACAATATTAGGAAAAAATATGAAGAAAATGTATAACATTTGGAAATATTTAAATAGGTGTGATAGAGCAATTATTATTTTCTTAAAGTATTATCCACTATGCGACCTCAATAACCCACACAGCGAAGGTTGTTTTATGCTCCACATTTCCAACCCTGTTGGTATCATTAAATGTCAGAAGGCACCTAAAAGTGTTTGAATTTGACTTGTCAATTATTACCTTTCTTTGAAAACCTAATCTTAGAGTAGTTCGAAGATCCAAAAAGCTAACGCTGTCAGGATACAAGAAACACTCAAGGCATGTGCCAAACAAGAAAGAAGCAAATCTATTGCCATGCTGTGCTATTTTAGAAATCTTCTTAGTTTTTTACTTAAAGACGGACTTTACTCGTGGGTCAGGCTTAGTTTTTTTCCCACACTGATTAATGTCTGGGATTATAGACATGTACCTAGCAAAGCTGAATCTCAAAACCAAGCAGTAGATATTAACCTTCACTGTGTACACAGAACTAACATTAATGCCATGCATGACAGTGTTTTATGGCTAAGGGTTGAAAAGAGACTGACCACTTCCAAGAGAAACATATGTGGCAAAAGTTCCTAAATATCTGAATAATGTTTAGATGTACACTATGTTATGTCTACTTGTCATGGTCTCTACTAACAGGACGCGTGAATTCTCCATTGAAGGAAAAAGGCACGGGTCCTCTATCCTTCTCTAAGGGTTTTCATATCCCTCATAATGCGAAATGAGTGCCACAGCACTCAACTGCAGCAACTCAAAAGGATAGTAATTATAATATTTCATGAGGCTAGATAGGAAAAAAAACATTTGGCTCATCAAACCGTTTTTAAGTGTGGTAACAAAGTCTATGCAATGGAAGTTGTGTTACATTACACATTGTGAAACTCTTGTGAAATCCTTGTTCAACTTTGGTAGGTGTCCACGTGTACTTCAGGAATGACTTCAGGTTTTGAGAATCCACTAAACTGCTGAAGAACATAGATTTCCCAAGAGTATTTTCCAAGACAGTAAACTGTTGATAATCAAAGGTGCCTCATGCAGCATTTTCCATTCAGAATATCCAATAATAACCCTTACATATCATTAGTAAACATTAGAAAATAGTCTCTGGCAGTGTCGGGACTGACACTAACCCCACTGTCATGGTTCCAAGTCAAATGTAGAAGGCTGTGACGTTCATAGACGTGTACTCCATTGAAGGTGTGTGAGGGCCAATGACAAATTTTCCTTTGGGTTCATGTAGGCCAACATTGAGCACTCCAGAAATGAAAGTATCCAGAAGAAACACTAACATCATGCAAAACACAAAGTAAAATAAGGGTGGATTTGGTATTCATTAGACAGCGAGAGCTGTAGTTTATATTAACAGTGATGCAGAGTTTTTTATTTTTCTACTTGACAAGTAAGGTTACAGTATGATATACTGTACCAAATTAAGCTAGTTGGTAAGGGAGTCAAAGAAAGCCATGTGTAAGTTACAAGAGTGATGATGATGATGGAGATACAATTATTTGATGTAGAAAATCATTACATTTTCTTGTTTATTTTGGTAAGATGATAAGCTCATCTTAACTAGCTAAGTTGTGTCCAAGCAGACACATTGATTCCATTTGCTGCTGTAAAATAGTGTTACAACCTGTTGTTCTTTGCAAAAGATAAAGACAAACTAACATGCATTCTGGGTTGTTAGACCAAACCTAATACAAGAGCAACAATTACTTGGAAGAAGCTATTTCTTTGCCCTTTAGCTCAATTTAACCTTGTGCAAATTGGTCAAAATGTGCATATTATTATTCCAGCTAGCGCTAGCTAGCACGGTTGTGGTTTCATGTTCGCTAGCTAGCCAATATGGCAGCTAATTGCAGCTAATGCAATAGGTAGCCCAGGTTTAGCTGTTTACTTTGTTTATTTTGTGTTCCGTAGTTGCTCATAGTTAGTAATGATATTGTCAGATCCTAATGGAGTTATAAAACCAATATTCACCTCCCTGCCAATAGGTGGCATAAAAACTTGCATAGTGCACCTTTAAACATTTCATAAGCAAGGGTATTGACCTGTCCACTCAGCCACTGCACTATGACTCAAACATTCTTCCATCTATCGGTCTCCCAACTATTGTATATGGAAGGAACGATTACATAAATTTTAAGCAGATGAGCATTGACTCCTGCTTCCAGCCAGAACGATGTGTCTGCTCTAGCCTTTTGGGAGCCCTAATCAAAATTGTACATGGGGCCCCCTCCCTTTAAGGCTTATGCCTAGAACCAGTCCTATCTGTGTCCATTGATGGTAGAGACAGCCTTGATAAACTTTGGTTTCACTGTTAAAACCAAAACAGTCCTCAATTTCCACTGGTGCTTTATACCGACACCAGTGTGGCACCAGTGTTTTATGTTAATGTGTTTTTCCTGTGTCACTAAAACCTTGGGGCATGCATTTGAGGTGGGGAGGGAGGAGTACATTTTCAAAGGCCTGGATATTAATTCCACATTCCAGTGAAATATGAATCAACAACATTTATTGATGAAAAACACTGACTGTGATTGATGTTCTTCATCTAGATCAACAAAAGTAAGATGTTTGCATTTAAAGCTAGCTAATTATTTCTGAAGAGTGGAAGGGTATCGCATTTGTTTTACAAGCCAACCAAACGTTAACGTAAACAAGTTGCTCTCATACAAAACTGAGGTAGCAATAAACGTTATCTACTGTAGCCATCTATAAAACTCGAGCTTTCAAGCATCATGTGCCTTAGGACAACTAACTCTGAATTAACCAAACAGAATTAGCAAGTCATGTATTTAGCATTTGACTCTAGAATTGGGTAATGTATAGTTAACTAAGCCATGGACTCTGTTTGCCACATAACAAAATACTGAACTTTTCTTTGTAGCATGACAATTAATTAGGGTATGTGGTATCATTTTGTTAGCAAAGTTCATCAAATGGATGGCTAGCTATGTGTTTCTCCAATGTAATGACTGTGTTTATTTACTTTCTAGATGACCATGGCGTAAGCCTGCCATAGACAGACAAATTAGAAAGTGACATCTAATCTTAGTTATACAAAGCGACATATCTTTATCTGTGGTGTAGATAAACAGAGACAGATTGAGATGGTTTTTTACTATTTACTTGCACCACAGCAAATGTGAGTAACACAAAATCGACCACACTAGGATGATAGCCCTCCAAACCAGCAGGGTAATTGTCTCATGAGAAAATAGAAACAACGTAAGAGAATCAACAATTATCCTATCACATCCTAAACCTCATTATTTTCAATCTAAAGAAGTCAATACTCTTTTATCCAGAGAAGAACTTTATCAGATCTAGCCTTAGTGTAGACAGAGGCCGTTGTATTAGCCGTCACTGGTAATTGCCAGTGGATCATTGCAGCACAATGCATCACACTCCAAAGAGTTACAGCTCCCAAGGTCAATGCAGAACACATCAAGAAAAACGACAGAGAAACATCAGCTCCTGCCAAACAAGCTGTCAGCACAAACTTTGTCAGTCAGGGCACAGATAGACAAATAAACTGCCAGAGAGAGATAAAAGATGTCCACCCCCAGGGACTGGAATAGATCTGAAATCTTCCCTTCTGTAAAAAGCCAATGCAACGTTATCTTCAGAGATACAAAAAGAAGACTCACTTAAAATGCATTACCTTGAGAGTTACTGATTTTGACAGTATCCATGTGGGTTTTACCCTGGCCTGGATGTTTTGTCCTTTTGTTTGTATAGTTTAGTCTCCTGCCTCTTCACATCTCAATATTCTTCTGCATTTTCCAGAATCTTCTTATCTACAGTTCCCATAGCCATCTACATGCATTCCCTGGGAGTCCTATTAGCATCCTAGGAAGACCTATGCTTGGCTATGGTGCCAATGCTTAGGTCTACTGAGGAGGAAATCCACTGACACCTGTTTATTATGCTGTAACTCAACTCCTTAGATCTGAACCGATAATATCTATCCATGTGAAAACTGATCAGGCATTCTGCTGTGGTGACAAGCTGGTTCTAAGTTTTCCCAAAGGACAATGCCTTCACGTAATCCCTGCTTGCTGATTTGTTAGGAGTAGATAACAACTTGTGTTCTGTGTTTACTCTGACCTTGTTCTCCTCCAGATGCTCTCTGGAACGTCAAAAAGCAACCTTTCAACTAACTGCTTACCTTTACCACTGACGGCTACAGCACGGGGAAAAGTTCATCTAACCTCTTAGTTTGGGACTCCTGCTCACTGTGTTAAAGGTCATTGTTCAGCTCTTCATCTGACATGTAGTTCTGGGGAGCAGGATCTACAGTATATCACAATCAGCCACTACCAAAGACCAAGGAGACAATCATATCGGGAAAAAACAGGACATGTGAAAGAGCGTACACACACTCAAGTCCACATTCTAGATCTGGTTACCTCTAAAGGTCTCGATATTTCCTCTGTCATGGTTAAAGACTTGGCCTTGTCTGATCATTTCTGTCTTTTTTTAATCACTTATCACCCCAGATGTTCCAGTAAACTCTGTTTGTGTTAAGAAAATACATTAATGAGAGAACCAATGCTCAGTTTATGGAAGCCATAGCTATCTCTCCAACAATAAGTGCAATTAGAGTCAGTTGATGTACTCCTGGATAATTTTAATGCCATAATGTTGAATTTCATAGATTGTGTTGCACAAGTAAAGGTAAAGAAAACTATGAGCAAACAGAAAACACTATGGAGAACTACCATGATGGTAAGCACCCTGAAAAGAGAATGTAGGAAAGCGGAACGTATGTGGAGGAAAACTAAACTTCAAATCCACTATGACATCTATAAACAAAGCCTTGGTAGCTTCAACAATGAGTTACACAGGGCCAGAAAGGAACATTTATCAGGAATAATCACCAAGGATATCAACAATACCCACATTCTATTTGCAATCAAGTATTTTCCAAACTGCTCTCAAAACAGTTGCCATTTAGCCCTATAAAAAATCTGTATTGAACAACTATAGAACTGTATCAAAACTCCCTTTAATAGCCAAGATCATTGAGAAGGTTGTTTTCAATCAACTCAGCAATTTTGGGAACTCAAGGAGCCTCTTAGACACACTTCAGTCAGGATTCTGACCTCGCCACAGTACTGAAACAGCCCTGATAAAAATGTTAAATGATATATGGCTAAATACTGATTCCAATAAAATAACAGTTCTGGCTCTATTAGATCTCAGTGCAGCATTTGGCAGTGTAGATCATAGAACACTTCTAGACAGTCTGGAAAATTGGGTAGGACCTTATCAGATCTTATCTAGATGGCCGGATGACTTTGTCACCTTTGGTAATCATGAATCTGATAGGGTGGCTACGACATGCGGAGTACCCCAGGGATCAGTTCTCAGACCACTTCTATTCAATCTCTATATAATACCTCTGGGCCACATTCTACACAACCACAACATTACCTAACATGTCGATGATACTCAAATATGCATGGCTCAAGAACCACATGACAACAGCTCAATAGACTCACTATGTCATTGTATAGAGCACATAAATACCTGGAGGAACCTAAATTGTCTACAGTTAAACCAAGATAAAACAGAGATGATTGTGTTTTGCAACAAAAATCTTTGAACTAGAATTTCTAAAGAGCTGGATTCTCGGGCCCTAAAAACCAGGGACCAAGTACGTAATCTTGGTGTTCTGGCAGACTCAGACCTTACATTTAACATTCATATCAAAGCAGTCACCAAAACAGTATTAGGGTTGACTACTGTAGGGTTGACTACTGTAATAGCCTCTTAACTGGGCTTCCCAAAACGACTGTAAACCAGCTGCAACTCATTTAGAATGCTTCTGCTAGAATGTTAACCAGGAGCAAGAGAACAGAGCACCTCACGCCGGTTCTTAAATCGTTGCACTGGCTTCCAGTCAGTTACAGAATAGATTTTAAAGTGGTGCTTTTAGTTTAAAGAACACCAAATGGTTTAGGCCCCCAATACATTTCTGGTATGTTTGAAGAATATAAACAAAACAAAGCTCTTCAATCCATAGACACAGGGCAGCTAGCAGAAGCTAAAGTCCAATCTAAACATGGTCAAGCTACATTTAGTAGTTATGCTGCACACAATTGGAATAAACCACCAAAAGATCTTAGACGTGCCCCAAACGTATCTATTTTTAAATTCAGGTTAAAAACGCATCTCTTTTCACACGCCTATGACTGACCATTTAAACATAACCGCACTGTTTAGTCATACAGCTTTTATAGTTTCCGATGTTTTTATCCAGATTTTATTCTATTGCTATTTTCTCATTCTTTGTTTTATTATTATGTTTTTTATGTTTTCATATGAAGATTTGTTTTAGGCTGTTTGTAGTATTTGTATATTTTTAATTTTTAAGCACATTGCTTCTATTTATGAATTGTGCTATATAAATAAACTTGCTTGCTTGCATATGTAAAGCTCTGGAAAACATTTATTAGCTTTTTTGGAAAGGAAAGAAAAAGGTGCAGTGGTCTCTTAATTTCTTCCAGAGTTGTATTTACCTGTATCAGCAGACAGTTGTAAGATATTTTCTGGGACTGTGAATTTCAATTGTGAGCATAAAAAACAAACTATATTATTTTGAACATATCCTTTGGTCTAATCTCTATTTGGGCTTCTCTATGAACCATGTACACACTCCACCACTATACGAGAAGGTGATCAGTGGTTACAGTTACTGGAGGGGAAAAAAACAGGTCAAATTCCCCTGTGAAGGGAACACCTGTCACTAGCTGTAGCCACCATGTGAAACCAAGTCACTGCCTCTACTTTCTATAACTAACCATCACATTACAATGGTTTAAGTAGCCTGCAGAAAAGGAGTACCCTAATCCCATCATTTTACTGATTAATGCAAAACAATTATGTTTAAATCAACACAAGCAATGAAATCTCCTTAAGCACAGGGTTGCAATTAAGCTAAGCTAACATGACTAATTATTCATTTGTAATAGAATGGACTGGGGTGAAAGGGTAATCCTAAAAGCCCGAAGGAAACAAATATGTACCAGCAATTCGATGGTTAATATACAATAAAGTAGGGCTATGGTAGCCTATTGACCATCACCTGTTGGCTAATTCAGAATGGGATCATAAGTTTAGAAACTGCATTGCTAGCTTTTATGAATTTGTAAAAAGCGTAATTGTTATTGTTTTGATGGGTAGTTTGTCTAACAATTTTCCCCGTCTCTTTTCCTTTTCGCGGGTCATTTACCAAGATCAGCACAGCCCACAATACCGGTAATGGTAACATCGGTGCAGTTATAGAGAATATTTGCTAATATTAAAAACGTTTACCATTGAATGATAGATGTATCTATTTTAAAACATTTCATGCTATAGTATTTCTGCTACGTAGTGAAGAGAAAAAACTTTCCGTTTTAAAAGCAATTTCCTACAATTCTACACCTGGCATGAGGCATATAGAAAATGTAGCGGTTTTACATAATTGGATGCAAATACACACGCGATGCAGAGGCAACAGTGGCATGCACAATTGCACATTCCTGGACTACGTATATTCGATTAGGCTACAACCTATTATGTAACAATGTAGCCAAATCTCGAGTAATTTGTTGAGCTGTACACGCGGACTGCCCAAGGGCTTGACTGGGCTACAAAGAGTACATTTGCCTACAGTACTCTCAAATATTCGCTCGGGTGCTTCTGACCCACCCATATGTTGAATGTTATGTTTTAAATATACTGAAAGTTAAAAGTGTTAGTTATTAAAACGATGGAGGAAGTGTGCGCTGCATCTAGGCTACAGAAAACTTAGTTCTGTCACCCACGAACGCGCATTACTAACAGCTCAAAAGGTTATGGTTTTCATCCGGAACGCACCAGAAAGCAACTCTACGTCAGTGTTCTCAGACTGTCCATGTTCTCGAAGCAGCGCTCAGGCATTGGACAGCTGTACTGAACTTAAAATACCATTGGCTCATTCAGCTGTCATCGTTGTGTTTCCGGGCTGAACGTGGCAACGTCTGGACCAAGCACGTAAGTAGACACTATCCACTAAGGTAATGGGATTGTGTTTCATTCAAAATAGGTGAAGATTAAAAAAGGAACTTCAGTTTAGCCATTTGTTCTATGTTCTGACCGCATCCGCATCGTTGTCCCTCGCTTCTGAAGTCTGACTTAAAAGCTTTAAAGCCTACCATATTGAAAAAGTTTTACCTCATTCGTACACACCTGCTGGTTGAAACAGGTAAGTTTATGTCTAGTCGACGGTTCATTGCAAGCCAGGAACATGATATCTGACTGATTAAATTGCTAGAAAATGTCAGGGTAACATATTTACTCTGGCTTGTAATGGTATTGCCCTGCGTACGCTACAAAAAGTCTGTCAGAAATCTTATCTTGTTTCACAATTCTGTATTCACATAGGCTTTGCATTTCACTACTTTCAAAGCACTTAGAGTGATACCTTCAGAACGGTGTCAATCCTATGTTTGTCAATTAGAGCATTTTGTTAAAACTAATTTAGCTACTGTACTACATTCACTACAGTGTTTTACACACATTTGTATTACAAATAATGAGTCTCAGAGCTGAGTGTTGCAGTGCTTTATTGGTTTAATAGTTGCATAATTGCAGCAATGCATTAGAATCCCGTTCTCAGCATACAACATTGCTCAGGGGTTTTGTTTAGGTATATTGGATCAGCACCATCTGAGGTTGGTGAGGTGGATGTCAGAGAGTTGACTTCATTTTTTTGAACTCTAGCAACTCCTTTTGGCAGGTTGGGTGCCTGCAAGCTCAGTTGAGATTGTTGGCTGAGATAAGCTCAATCAGGGTGCAGTCTGATAACAGATAAGCTTGACAAAGAATGCATTGTAGAACACATGTCTTGATCTTTGACTCTCCAAAACCTGTCCCAAAGCATAATTGTTTATTGGAAGTGACTGCATTTGAATGGGAGGAAATGTTTTTATAATAATGATTAACTGGTTTTGGTCTAGTGGGCTAAGCCATTGACACCACCACATGCATGAATCGGCATGGGCTTGAAAACCAGCCCTCAACCATTTGACTCCTCTTTGCTCTACCTTGACTCTATTTCCAACTCTATTCTAAATCTACAATAAATACAAAACAAACCTCACAAATACACCTTAAGGTCAGTAAACCAATATAAGTGGACCCATGAAACCATTTTTGGTTGCAAAACTTAGAATTTTTGCAAACCTTTTGCAACTGGGAGAATATTTACTCCAAACACTGTTCAGCGAGGAATTAAAGCTTTTAATTTATTGATTACGTAAATAGAAGTTATAGTTCTGCTTAATTTTCAAATGTAAAAAATAGTATTTACATCCGTAAAGTCCGTCCGTCTACATTACACAAGCAGTGGTCTACCAAACATTGATTCATCTTTGTTACATTTTCTCACTATCTAGGGCTAGGTTAGCGCCCATATAACAGTCTGATGAATCAAAATAGTTTTCTCCTATTTGTCATTCACTGAAAATACATCATTAGTGATATAAACATTGAATAATACCCTAATGAACTTGTGTGACTGGCTTAGATTTTTTACATACTAATATCAATATTTGATGTATATTGCTGATTATAGAAGTGTCCTGACATAGGGTACGTTTCTTAAAGCATAAAAAACTGACTAAGTTTTTATTTTCCTTGTTTAGCCATGTGAGGGCAAAATATAAAATGTACATTAAGGCTCAGAAAACACCAAATTAGTAATATTTAGAAACTACTGGTGACATTGTAATTCCGAATATTGTTATAGGTCTATTTCATTTTGTTACTTTCTCAAGTAAGACCTATCAATCCATTCCAGCAGCTTTCCTCAAAGTACTGAACAGCTGGAGGGATAACCAATTTGGTTGCACAAAATTTGAATGTATTGAAATAGTGTTGTGGATAATGTTCAGAATGGGTCTTAAGTTGTGTTCTGAAAAATACATTTGTGAGTTGTAAACAAACTTTCCATTTGTATGTAATATACAGCAGGCATGCTGTTGTGTATAAGCTGATATCACTAAATGTATTCCATAAAAATGGGCAAAACCATTTTTGTATCTTTATTCCAACTCTTCAACATCTAACTGAATCAATAAGAGCTTTTTTTACTTCTAGTGGAACGTTTTGGTAATGTTGTTTTAGGGTAGCAGCACATACTGAATAACAACACTGACAAAGTGAGTAGATTTTGGTATCTTTCCTGAAACATATTGAAATTGAATAGAAACATCTGGACCCTTTCATATCAAATCATCTACATACAAAAAATATAGAGTTTTGTAAAAAAATAGTTTACATGGCTGGTGCTGCCAGAATCAGGTTGTCTTCCATTTTCTGTAGATGAAATGCCTTGTGGCCAACCCTTTTAAACCCTTGTGAAGAGGCAGACAGTTTTACCCTTGTGAAGAGGCAGACAGTTTTTTGGCCCATATATTATGCTGACTCACTTCACATAGCTCCTTCGAGCTCAACACATTCTTGACTGTTGGTGAAAATCAGTTCCCTGGTTGTTTGTTTTTGTTGTTAAAGTAAGCAATGTTTACAGTAATTTTCTTCCAACCCTGATTTCAGAAATGTACTCTTGCTATATTGACTTTGACTGGCTCTGAATGGCAGTGCCTTTTTACATTTGAGTAATGAATTGGCTTTGCTTGCCTGCTTTATACATATCTCTTTCCCTCAGGGTATGAATATGGTAGCATGGATTATTCAAATTGCCATGGTGGCAATGAGTATCTTAATCGAAACTGCTGAAGGGAAAAGAGACAAGGTGCTGTATTGTTCAGGTAAGTTGAATGTTTATTTGTCCACTTATGTAATGCAGCACCTGTTGATAATCTATGCAGACTATGAAGGAAGAGGGTGGTGAAGCGCTGTTATAAACAGTTGAAATTATGTGAATCAAAATTGTTTCCCAACATTTGACCTACCAGAGCGGTATTGTCCAGTTATAGATGTTATCTTTTCTTTAATTAGGTGTTGCTTTTTAAAAATCTATATGTTTATTTGTGGAATCCCAGTGTTACCATCTAATTTTGTTTTAAAAATAATAATAATTGAAAATCTGTTTAATGTTGAGCTGTTTTTTGTACATGCAATGTAAAACATTGCTGATAGTGTAAAAAGGTTAGAAATATATATATATATTTACAATGTTTTTTTCCCATCTACATACCAGAATGCAGCAATATGGAAAACCAAGTTGTTGTAGTGTTTTCACTTTTTAAGTCAAAACAGACTTAGCGGTTGTTTAAAGCTAAATTAAACTTCCTGAAAGGCAGCTCATCCCTCATTGATGCACTATCAGACATTTTGGCCCTTTGAACATAACAGCGACACCAACACTGCAGTCTTACCAAACCTTGGAATCATCCTTGCATGACTATGTAACACTTGTCAAGCTACCGGTGCTAACTCTCAGCGCAGTATGTCATTAGTGTAGCCTACTGCGCGTCATAGCATCAATTACATTTAAAAATCTGTTCGAAGCCCTCCAGGCATACAGTCTGACATCTGGCATGAAAATACTGTACAATTCTTAGTCAGGCAATACCCCCATTGTAGGAAAAAAAGCCTAAAGCCTCCATTTTGAATGAAAGAATGGCTGGATGCTATCTAACTTACCATCTAACAAACACAGTGTTAAAAGGCTCATTCACTTTTGTGTTGATATCATTATTTATATATTTGGAGAACTTAATAAAAAGATGTCTTTAACAATTACATATATTTGCACAGGAGTCTTATGTATACTTATAGTATTTTTATGATTTACTTTGTAAAAAAAGAAAAATGACTCAGTTGAACATAAGTGTTTTATGTTTTATTTTATGTTTACCTTGGTTGGCTACTGTCCTGCATCTCAGTATAAACACTCTGCTCTGTCTTTCCCGACTATCCAGTAAAGCATAAAATGCATAAACATTTATACAAAAAATATATATATATAAATCACACTGTGTATAGATATAGATTTTTGTCTTACCAACAGTTTTGTTTACATCATGGCTTATTTAGTTTTGTTACTAATGTACACCCTGGCATACCTCAATTTTGCAATAAATTCTTTTAATCGTCTGTCAAGCTAATTTCGTTTTAACACAATATTACAATTTACATTTTCTTTACATATGGGGAATACATGCTTTATTTTCTAGTGAATGAGTAAAAATTACTAATGTGTGTTTCTTTTAGCATGCAAGGCTGTTGTTGATGAGCTCAACTATTCAATCAGTCAGATTGATCCAAAGAAGACCATTCATGTGGGAGGTTTCCGACTCAACCCTGATGGAAGCCTGACTGATAAAAAGGTAGAGCTACCTTAGTTGAGGCATGTTTGAATAATATTGTACTTCACTGAAAGAAACATTTCTTAGTACACAAGGCTATTGATTGTACATCCTGAAAGTAAAATATTTAATGATTTATTAATTTGAGATTTGATGGAAGGATGATTCATACCGTTAAGGAAAGCATATTTAGTATTGATACTTGGCAACACTAGGCGCAATGGTTTCATAGTTGTACCTGCTTTCCTTGATTGCGAAACATGCTGACAGAAGCTATGCGATATGCATTTCAGTTTATTAGTGTAAGCCATGGTAGCAGTTTAATAAAGTGTTTCACCTGCAAATGCTTAATGTAAAGTTTTCTTATTGCTTAACCCTATGGAATAAAGGGGATATTTAAACCACAGCCTTTTCCTCTTTTCCTAACCAAGTGTTGTTTTAGTGTGAAGAGGTCAGACCTGCTAGTGATCCAGTGTCCTATTCTCGCTGTCCAGGGACCTTCATTAGCTGCTCAGCTCCCCTATTGATCTCAGGGGTTAATCCCCTTTTGATCGTAATTGATAGCTAACAACGTGCTGTTTATTTAGCTAGGCTCCTTGTTGTTTTCCCTCTAACCCATGGATATTTCAAGATAACTTTAAAGTAAAAGATGTTAAGATATTATATTTCCAAAATCCCAATATAACTCCACCTCTCCCAATGATGTTGGACCCATTGAAAACTACTACAGGCAGTGGATTAGAACCATTTTAGCGTTTGATGATTTAGTTGGATTTGAGTCTAGAAGTATCGTCTTGACCTTCTCTTGCCACGTGATAATAGTTTTTGACATCCGCTTGTCCCCTTCCTTCCTGTCCATTATGCTCAATCTATGCATCAGCTGTGTATGTCATATTCACCGACTCTCATCAAGTGTTTCCTAAAAGAGGGTTCACTTGAAAAGAAATGCTAATTACAGTTCCCATACCCCAGTGAGACTTGTTCATATTCCGTTTGCTTTGCCCTCAAGCCGTGGGGGTGGGCCTCCGCAATATCCCTGTTGTTGTTAGTAGAGAGAGACTGAATGCAGTGATACAGCTCCACTATAATTACTTAATCAAATTGAACATTCATAGCAGAGGAGTTGAGCGTCGAATGACTCAGTTCGGTATTACAATTCTCTGAACAGTAAGCACACTGACTTCAGGATGAAACCGCCTGCAGACTTGGCCGCTCAACCTTTTTGATGAACTTCTGCACCAGCCGTACTACGCAACGGCGTACCTATTGCGTAAATTAACGCCTTTTTAAAAACTTCTCCTTAATAACCCAAGGCACCCTCCCCCACCTCAGCTGCACCCACTGGCTTTTGACCCTGTCTGAATCGAGGTGGGGTGGGGGTGTCCAAGCGTAGATGCCATCATAGGAGATTTTTGGCTCTTAAGTCTCCTTTGCTCTCCACAGCAACCAGTGGGGATCCCTGAAGGCAGTAAGTGACGCTAGCACAAAGTTAAACCTGCAACAATGAATTTACAGGCGAAAGACATTGAACTTAGTTGACTGAACTTAGTTGAGTTGTTCCATTTGTATATGTACATTAAAAGGGTATAATTAATGTATTCATTCTCAATGAACGTTTCTGCCAGAAGAAATAATTACCGTTACCTTCCATTAATAGACACAGATTCTGGATAGTCACGATAAAGGTACATGCAGCCACAACAAAAAAAAATATTGTTAATACATATTTTTCCTGTTTTGCAAATGATTCACTGTAAACGGTTCCATAAATAAGTTCTAGTTTAGATTAATTTGTGTTTTCATTCGACCATATCATTCACACCAGAAATTGAAAGGCCCTTTCCGCGGTGTTACAATAATGGCTGGTTTTCCAATGGGAATTCAATGGAGGATAGCATCCCTGAGAAGTCTTTTCTCTGCCAGGCCTGCAGTCCCCTCTTCATTCTTCAGGAAAAGTGTGATTGACAGGTTCCTTTCAAACCCCTCAGACTGGCAAGGAAGGAATTTAATTCCACACCATTTTCAGGATAGCATGATAAGGATACGGCTTCAGGTTGGACTTATTATTTTGTGATTTAATAAAAAATGTTTGAGGCAGAATTTTTGTAACAATTAAGTTAAGATCTCATACATATTCATAAAATACACCTATGGTGTGAAATAAATAATCAGAATAGCGAGATATAATGTTTGCAAAATTGTTCACACAAATTGCTGCTATGGTTGACTGCAGTGAGCACTTGATATTGCCGTTTCAGTTTTGAATCGACTTACTTGTTGAGGTGATCAAGTCTTTCATTTTTTTGTGGTAGACCATCCACAATGTTAACTTAGTTACATATCTGTACATTCAACTAGCTCCCTGGCCTTTACACCGAAAAGCGAAAGAAATTAGTGGCACTGATCAGGAAGAACTTTGCAGTACCTTTATCTTATTTGTGACCAGATGGCAGTGAGCCACGGAGCCCCTTTGTGTCACTAGGAGTCAGATATATAAAAAAGAGGTGGGGGAAAAATGCTTCTATAATGTAATCAGTGAGGCCGGAAGGGTCCGTACCGAGGCTGAAAGGGGACAATAGGGTCAGGGATATATCTACATGGCACCAAATCCAGTTCATCTGCAATACGCACCCCCCCTTTCCCTCGCCCAGCACCTTTTGACCGGGATTGACAAGGAAAACGTCCTGCTTTGATCATCGGAGGGTGGAGGAGATGAACCGTCAAAAGGGACCAGAGGATGAGACTGAACTGTTTAGCCTGCACTTGGCTGCTCCTTAGCCCGGTCCCCCCCTCCCTTCCTCCACGACCCTTTCAATGCCCCCCCGCCATCACCCTCTTCCTTCTCTCCTTCCGGGGAGGCCACGGGGTGGGAGCATAGTGCACCTTGACCTGTCTAGACACCATTGCATGTTTTGTCCTGTTTCCAAAGGGAAGGGGTATACTTCTACAGGTTAAATGTCATATTTCCAGCATAGGGGATGCAGGGGTTGTTTGTGTGATGGGAATGGAAGCTAGGGGTCACCAACATGACCCGAAGGCATCCCAAGGAACATCATAGAACTGGGATAAAACTGGTAACATTTTAGATTAAACTTGATGATTTAATTTTTATACGTTTTTTTTCATCCACCAGGTCCCTCTTGCAAGATCTGAGGCCAACTTGAGTGAGCTTCTGGAGAGAGTTTGTGATAGCATGAGTGACTATGCGCTGCATGTGGATCCAGACACCAAGGAAAAACAATACAAGAGGTTTGCTCCAAGAGGTTCCGACACTGGGGATTTTCCTGATTTTAACAATTTCAAGTTTGATGGTCCAGAGGGATCCAATTCCCTAAAGTTTGCGGTAAGGTGACCACTATTTCATCTAGTCCCGTATCTATAACATATTCACTCATGGTGTATGCCATTACTTTCATACTTTACATTTCAGATTAGTATTTGAAGTAGATAAACTATTTCTGTGTATCCGTGTTATTTTTCAAGTATTACTTTTAAAATTGTGTAATGATACTGGTACAAGAGAAACTGCCTTTTGAAGGGGGGGGTAAATTAGGCAAATCATTGATTTTAAGGCATATGAATACTATAGCCTTTGATATCACAGTTTATTTTTTTTTTAAATCCTGATTTGTGATAATTGTGCTTTAACTTTTATACATATATACTGTCCTTATCTGTTTTTCATTTAATAACTTCAAAACCTAGGTCCTTCTACTACTCTCTTTATATTTAAGATATCGCCAGAATCTGTAAAATATAAAAACATTTATTGAAATAACAAGAAATTTGTAGAAGTACATAAGTCTTCATTTGTCTTTTTCCATGAGTATTTTTCAATTGTTTTTTAACTGTTATTATGATTACAAATGGTTGACATTTTATCTGGATGTTTTTCCTTCAGTGGTTAAGACTACATGTTAAACCAAAATGGCACAAACGCATTTTTCTTTTTTCCATTTACAATGGTCTTGCGGTCTTGCATGTAATTTTAATATATTTAGGATGAAGTTAGCCAACCTCTAAGCCAACAACCCTCAAAGATGTGCATGCGTGTGGGTGTGTGAATTCGCCAATCGTGTCGCCTGTCTATGTTACATGAGTCATCCAAGATGGCTGAACGGCATGGCGAGAGACAGTGCGCCTCATGGTCGTGCCCACTATTGTGTGAAAAGACATGCTTGTGAGCCTCTCATGTGCGGAGAGCCTGTTTTTGCTGTCTGTCTGGTGGCAACCCATCCCGTCTTCTGTTACAGTGTGAAAGCATTGTGGAGGAGTTCGAAGATGATATCCTCTCTCTGTTTGCCAAAGAGACTGACCATGTGGTCGACAGGTTATGCAATGAAGTATCAGGTACGGTTTCAGACATGGTGTGGTTTCTCTTTCACTAGGCCTCCTGTTGACTCCTTACTAACATTGTTACGCTAATGAAGCAAAATAACCTTCATAACACCAACATCGGGTCTCTATTTGATTTCTGTATATGATTGTGTTTCAATTACTCATTCTTTTTTGCATGAACATATAATTAATGTAATGGGCTTGGAATAGCTTTACAGTATAGAGGAGACGTCTTGTGAATGTGACATTAAAATTACGCTGCATTTTTTTGTGACGCTACATGTTTGAGTCCCCCGTTTACTTAACTGGGAATACAAAGAATATTATGTATCCTAAAAAAAGGATATGAAAGTGTTTACAACCAATTACTACCTTTGGTTACACTTTATTTGGATAGTCTGTAGATGTAGATGCGCTATAGATATTTGTACTATTAACAAAAACAAAGTAAATGCTTGCTAAGGTTAAGATTAGGGTTAGATTTACAATAAATATTATTTGAAGAGTTAGGGAAAGCAGTAAGGTTAGCGATAGAATAAGGTATTAGGTTAGTGTTAGTAGATAGCTAATTGAAATGTTATTGTAGAATTCTTTACAGACAATTCAAATAAACTGTTACCCTACCGTTTATTGCAGCTTTATTTGTATTGTCATGAGTTCTCCCTTATGTAACCGTTGTCTTTCATCCGCCATTTTGTTTCTACACTTAAGCGAGAGTTTTTAAACAGACCAGCTTTAAAACCAATTATTATTATTGTCTAGACTTAAAGATTTTAACTTTTATTTGATATCTGGTACAACCTCATAGGATACTGTTGTTAACCTATATGATTCTGACACTCCATTTGATAACTTTTTCTTTTTTAAACACGTTTGTGGTCATAAAGTAGGCTAATAGTTGTCTGGCATATTTACAGCTATTTCAGTATCTTGGGTATTTGGAGTAGATATTCTGAATGTAAAACCTCAGCTTCTATTAGTCAATATGTGTGTATATATTTTTTTCCCATTAAGTGTCATTGCAATACATGGTTTGGCCTACCAGATGTCAGCAACTATTGATAGTTTTTTTTTTCAAAAGGCCATCTGAGAAGATGACAGACTAATTTTTGTCAATATTTAATTTTCAGATCACTGTAGAGATACCACATTCCAGAGTGATGAACTATAGTTGAACATGCATCTCTGCAGTGGGTGATTGGACCAGTTTATATGTCTAAAGGATTTTGTCAGTCAACTTGAATACACAGAAATAAAGATTTTGTAAATGATGATGCTTGACTAACATTGTCAAATTCATTAATTTGGTTTTTGAGAAAGTTTGGTGGATTTCTTTAATTTCTTTAGTTGTCTTAGGAACTTTCAGACGGGTGCTGCAAGTGGAAGTGCTGGTACTTGAAATAATAATAAAATCTGTGTAAAATAAATTGGCTAAGTCTAAATGTGCAGTGATCAACCTTGAGCAACTAAGAGGAGGCAGCCATGTAAAAAAAAGCGCTGGCATCCTAAAGGCAAAATGAGCTGAATCAGCACTTCTTAACACCTTTGGCCTTTCACCTTCATCAGCTGATCAGTTTTAGAGTGCTTGTAATGTAGCTTACACCAACCAATTTTTGTCCAGAATTCAGTCTTTGGATTTGTGCTTGACGTATTGTATTTAATATGCACCATGCATCCTGGGTGGAGGAGGCAGTGGGATCTTCATTTTGATATGAGCAGTCTCCTTATGTCCTGTTTTCTATCCAACAATAAAATGTCCAGTCTTGATAAAATTCATTATGTGATCTGAAATATGGGCAGGTATGTTATTTATCCGCACCCCCCAAAATAGATAAATAAATAAAGAATACACGTTTGGATTGATGACATTTTTTCATGTATTATTTTTTACTTCATTGCACTTGATGTAATGGCTTATTTCTTTATAGATGAGGATATGTGATAAATGTATTTAAAGAGATATCCCTCTGTTGGCAAAAAGCTGAATTTGCATTTCACTACATTTTTCGAAGGTACTGATTGAATGACTTTCTCCACAGGGTACTTATTTGTGCTGTATGCGAGAGTAAAGCAAAACCTTGTGGACAATGTTAATTTTTGTGTAATGACCCTCTCTACGTCATTCAATAAAATAGCACAGTCAGCATTAGTCATGTCACATTTTGGGGATTTTTGATTGCATTTTTTTGTTTTGGAGGGAATGTTTAAGGGTTAAACATTAATTTAAAACTTTTTGAAAAAGCAATGTATGGGTCAGACTTTCACAAGCTATGTGTAATTAGAAAAAAACCCTATTGAGCAGATAGTTGCAACCACTTTATTTAATTTTTATCATCATCAGGAATTACAAAATTTCGCCCTTTCTTCACTTCCAGTTCTTTCAAAACAAAGGTCTTTAACTTGTTGCATTTCCGTAGAATGTGTGTGTTTGTGGTTTCTTCTGGCTTAAGAATGTGTCAGTGTTTCTTTGTGTGCATAGCTGTCTCTGGATGTCTAGGGCTTCAGCTTAACTTCATGACAGATCAAGGGTTACCAAGGTACTGTTGGCAAGGGGCTTCACAGTGGCGGGACAAACTGGACCACTAAATGCTCATTTCCTACGCATGTTAGTGCCTGAGAGGACTCCTGGAGGGATGTTCCCTGATTAAATGCATCTCTCACACAGGTAATGAGGACTATATGATAAACCGTTTCGTAAAATTTCTCAAATGCAATTTCACTGGTCCAGAAAGAATATCCCATTCAGAAATGTTGGGAAAGTGAATCTTTCCCTTACTCTCTATAAAGTTCAGTCACTCAGCTGTGGCATTAACTTGTATTCTAACAAGATTAAAATATATTTGTCCTGGAGATTAGCATACTTAAGTCCTCCTTTGCCTTTTCGGTAGTGGTAGTGGGCTTTGATCTGTGTTGCGTGGCAAGAGCCTAGCTTGGGCCCAGCCATTCCAGTGCCAAGTGTGAAATTAGCCTGATGTCATCCCCATTCTTCACCTTATACATCTTTCACCAGCTTAATTATATTTCCGCCACAAAGCCCTAGCGCTTCATTCCATATTCAAGTTTGACTAGGAAGCATTTAAAAACCCTGGATAAATAACTCTGTGGGGGGAAGGGACAGGATGGATCTTTTGTTTAAGAGACACACGAGGCATCAATACTTTCTGATATGTATTTTTATTCTTGAGTCAGACTGCCCTTTGCCTCTGGCAATTGGAGAGGTTAAATTTAATGACACAGGATATGTGATCTGATGATAACTAAGATTTAGGGCATTATATTTCTTTATTGTCTGTTGTAAGCATCTGAATGTTGACATACTTTTAAGGGCTTTAGGATGGAGTGGTGGTGGATGTGGTCAAATCATTTGTATTTTCACATCTAGATGCAGAGAACAAAAATGTGGCAGAACTTTCCATCTGAAGTTTCACTTACATGAACAGTGATCCGGGAACTTGTCAGGTAATTGATGCAAAAATATATAATGATGCTATGGAAAGTTGACAGAACTTTTTCCAGTGTGGGCATTTTAGTCAAAATGTATATATTTAAATGAAATTCCTTTTCAGGGACATGTTGACATCTGAGGTGTAGAAGTAGTAATGTTAAAGAGCCACCTGCAACTATGACCGAGGGCTTTGACCTTCATCGGGGTCTCCCAGCCACAGACTCCATTATTGAAGAACCAACCGAGTAGCTGGGCGTCTGGGGGGCACCGGCTTTTCTCAGCCCAGAGAGCTCATCAAGTCAGTGACCGTTGGGCGTTACTTCCACATACAAGCTGGGCAAGAATAGAAATGCAGATGAGGTTCTGGGGCATTGAGGAACAGGTCAATGCTACGAATGGTGTGCACAGATAGCTCACCCTGTTTTGTTCGGATCCTTTTCAGGTTTTTGCTACTTTCTGTTTTTGAGAGCATCAGGTAATACTTAGAGCGCAGAATGTTGCAACCTACTTTGGTGACTAACTTCAGCCTATTGGATGATGTTTGACTTGTTTGGATGTGATGTATTTAAAATCATATGTATATTTTAGTATGATAATTTTTAAGGGGTGTTTTGATGTTTTGGACGTACCTGGTTGATGTATGTAAGAAAAAAGTATATTGTGAGTGTTGTAGGCAGAAACTGGTGATGGTATATTTTTCAACATACTGTTATTGACTTCTCTGTAACCAAGGTCTCTGATGTAATTATGAGGATGTGCATATTATTGAACCTACTAGATTTAATGTTTCCATAATATTATAATATTAAATGTGTTATCTGCTGTGGATATGTTTGACAAGGTCAGTGATTGGAATACTTTGTAAAATGGTTGTTGTGGCATTCTTGCGACACACTTTGGAGGTCATTAGAGCTCATCTAAGCATTTTCTGGGAAACTGGATAAAATGTGTACAACTTCACTACATTTTAGCATTTGAGACATTGATTCTTTATGTTATGGTCCTTAGCAACTCTACTTGGATCTTGATGGCTTGAATTAAGCCAAGTGGCCCACTGACCTGAGTAATGGAAACATGTTATGACATTGCTATAAGTGCTCAATTTAAATTGAGGCATACTATGTTGTCTATAACTGTACCTATGCTGAATACAACATTGTGGTGAAGCTCAGTGCAAGGTCATGTCAAACTTTTCTTTGTGGTCCCAATGTCTGTGTAGTGGTTTGCATTTAGTGAATAATTTTACAATAAGCTTGCCTGGGGATACCAAGAGAAAAGTTGTCCATTGTCAGTGGAAAATCATCTACACAGATATTTCATCTACTTACCAATTGAAAACAATTGAACAATACAACTTTTTAAAGCAATTTGAACATTAAGCAGTTCACATGAAGGTCCTGCAATACTTTAATTCTGTAGTGTTGTGTTACTGTTCTCTTTCAACTGTTGTAACTGGTTTTTGGACATGATGTAGTAACTATACATTTATGATAAACCTTTCAGAAATGCACACTAGTATACTCTACCTTGGACCATAAAGTGCTTATTTAAATGAAACCCAAAGAGAAATGCCATTGTCTCTATGGTTATTACTAGTATGTCATTTCTATTTAAACAACACTTTATTACACTGTAAAAATTGTATTACCATATAGTACTACCATACTACACTAAATATTGTGTTTTGCATTGAATGTCCATTTAACTGATGACCACCTACAAACAGAAAATAACATGCAGTCTACTCTGTATGAAAGAAAATGCCACAAATATGTCCACTGAGAGCAAGCCCATCCAGAAAAAAAACATGGGCAGGCCTCATAACCAGGAAATTAACTTGCAAATATGAACACCAAATACCAATTACTATTTTGAATAGGCTTTATTGTACACATTTTGTTCTATACTTTTTTCTGGATGAAATTCTCCTTGCTGTGAATTTTAACCTTCAAGACAAGCCACTAATTGTTATGCAAATTGATATTCTGTAATTTTTGCACATGTGGTTTGGCCATATTACATGTATGCCTTATTCCAAAATTGGATGTTTCTAAATTAAGAGTTGGTCAGACTATTATAGCACTGATAATTAGGGTGTTAATTGTTCATAAGCACAGCAACAAAATAAAGGATTTAAATGTGAGTTAGTATTCTTGTGGTTTATTTACTTACGGTTAATTACACAGTTATGATACAAATTATTTACATTTGTTTCATATGAAAGAATACTGAAAGAAAAATACAACCCAAACTTTGTCCTTCGTTATACATATGCTTAAAAAGTATGTAAATTCACGTTGTAGCCAAATACCATCTGTAATGGTAATAGCCCATTCCTGATATAAACATTGAATGTGTTATTTAATTGTAGCACAGTACTCATAGAAAAGTTCATTTACAGAACTTTTAAGGCATTGTGTTTTAAGTTTGGATTTTAATTTACACACACTTAGATTAACAATAAAAGCTCATTCACATCTTAAGACCACAATTTGGTATGGATACAGCAACTTTTGTCTCGTGATATACAGGTGACAGATTGCAGCTTTCATGCAAAGGCCTCTAAACGTTTCATTCACAAAAAGAAGTTATTGCAAGATAAATAAGTTATGTAAACATTCCAGTGCTTCATTGCGAGAAACAATATGGCCGCTTAGTCTATGAGTACTGTTTATAAATATGATTTTTTTCCCCCTTCAGATTACAAAATGTATTTCAAACTATGGAGAGCATGGGCTATTTAAGCCAAACGTATACAGTATATCCGTTATGACATCTATTAACATTTCTTCCGCGCTGGAATTGTTCATAAAGTAGGCTAATGGTTGAAGTGAATACATCGGCTATGGTTTGTAAAAAAAAAAAAATTGCTTGGCACTGAAATCCTAACTTGACCGGTGTTACATTGGATTGAGTTGGTATGTGGAACTGACCCAAAATGGTTGAATTTCAATTATAATTTCAAATGGTTATCTGTTCAATTCAACAATGTTCGCCTCCACACGCGGTACCTTCTCTCATAACCATTGGATAGGAGCTATACGCGCGCATAACTTGAACTTTGAGTTGCAGCATTTGTAACCAATGGAACGCTTGCATGAAAGTTTGTTACGCGCTTGCATGACAGACAATTAGCAGTTTACAAAACAGCCTATTGATTTGTTTTTCTTGATAGCTTTTATAACAGAGGTCCTTTAGAGAAAATTCATTTTGACTTCATTCCCTTTATGCATTTTATTTCAATAGATTGGGTGAGGTTTAAACTAGCCTCATTTATAGGCCTAGGCTATTGAATATATTATGTATTTATTTCCATGAAACCTCAGTCTCATAACAACACATCTAATCAGAGTTGATCTATTTAGATGAATGCATTGATATGTAATGTTCACGACATATCTATAGTTAATGCAGAACTTTAAATCGAATACACAAATGCACTGTTAGCAGATAACACGCATAATTCAACGCCTATGTTTCACTCCATATAAACTCAGACAGGCTGCATTTTTACAATAAACAAAGGAACCTCGGAGAACATATTTTCAACATGAACATCAAAATACAAAAAGGAAACGGTGTGCTAAAAAAACAATTCAGACTATAAATTCACAGTTTCCAAAATGCAGCAGAAAAAATCTTTGGACTTCAGCATGTTTTCACTATTTCAGTCGAATGTATCGAGGAAAAAAACTCGCTATAAAACTGAATAAAAACCAAAGAATCTTGTATGCTTATGAAGCATTCAAGTTCCAGGGGAACATGGCGGAAAGTGTTACAACACAAAATGTTTTAACCCCTAGGCCTATATATATATATACACAGAATATTGCAAAATCCTGTCTCATTCATAAGTTTTAAATATTTGCTGGTATTTTGTACAATGGCCCTATAAAGTTATGTATTGCATTGTAGTCTGTTTCATCAATCGCTGTCTGATTTTTCATCCTTAGATGAAGATGTGGCATGATTGTATAGTCCCTGTGCCATTAGGTGCAAGGCTAACGAGTTTTTATTCCCGGTAGCCTTCTTTATTTTGGCCCTCTTGTTTTGAAACCAGATTTTAATTTGAGATTCGTTTAGGCCGAGTTCTTGTGCTAGACTTTGCCTTCTCTGTTCAGTCAGGTACCGATTAGTCTGAAACTCCGTTTTTAGTCTCTGGAGCTGTTCTGCTGTGAAGGCCGTTCTTGGACGCTTGTCATCCTTGCTTGGGGTAGTCGTCGGTGTTGTGGTCGACTTCTTTGGTTTACGAGATCTTGGCCCTGCAGATTGTAACACAATTAACGGTAAGACTTTGAAACGTACAATAATTATGCTTTCAACATCCTCAAATTGACCACATATATTTGACAAATATATATGTCCAAAAATGTTTGACGTGATATGATGATCTTTCAGTCACTGAAAGGTTATGTGTTTTAGTCTAACAGGCTAGATTTGGCCTACTAAGATAGCAGTAGGCTATAGTAGCCAAGTAGAACTGGCCTTTCGTTGTAGGCTATTAGAATAATTATTGTGTGGGCATTAATATTAGTCAAATATAGTCACAATAAGCTATTATTGTGGGGACAAATTGAAGAATATAGAATATTCTGAAAGGATGCGAGGTTTTGTGTGCATAGGAGATGATGGGTGGGTGTTGATGGGGGGTGGGGTTTAAAGGAGGAGGTATATGTGCCTCTTTCGCGCT
The DNA here is from genome assembly GCA_016801105.1 of Esox niger. Classification (NCBI taxonomy): domain Eukaryota; kingdom Metazoa; phylum Chordata; class Actinopteri; order Esociformes; family Esocidae; genus Esox; species Esox niger. The sequence goes on from JACXGJ010001167.1 coordinate 66,531, forward strand.
GTTACCATAGGAACTATATTTATAAGCTTGCATTTTCCATAAATGTGTAATGAATACCGTGAAGATTTATTGAATATCAACTGTTTTTTAGATGCATTCTAGACCAAATGAGAAAGATTCGCCGATAAACGCTGATTGGCTTCACAAAAGCATTTCAGTTTTAGCCTATTATGAAGTCTACCATCCATCGAAGTATATTTTTTTGTACCCCGCACACACAAAACCTATTCTGTCTAATCTGGAATGACGTTTTTATACCGTTTTTCGTTACAAGTAGATGTTAAGAGACCAATGTAAAAGACAACTTTTTTGTTGTAATGGAACTTTCTATTGTTAGGTTGCTATTTTCAAATGATTCTGATAAGTTCATGTATTCATTCAATAATATATATATATATATATATATATATATATATATATATATTTATATACGTGTGTGTGTGTGTGTGTGTGTGTGTGTGTGTGTGTGTGTGTAGATCATAAATATATATATATATTATGATCTACACGCTTACTTTAATACGACGATGTAATATTGTCATATTGTTTCGTTTAATTGCTGTATGGAAAGTACCAAAAATTACCCAAACATTATCAATTAAATCGCTGTTAGAAATTAAATGAATAAACCTATACGTATAGGTTTAATTGTTATTTTATTACACTTTGGAGTTGATTTATTTAGAAAATAAATCAATAGCCTAACGCTCTGAATGAAAAAGGAAAAATTCGACGGTTTGGGCCAAATCTAACCATAGCCTAATCAACACAATCTGTAATAATAAGCGCTTATGTTGGGCCTAATATCTAAATATGAGAACAGTTTTAGATGAAAAGTAAAAACGTAATATACCAAAACTATTTTGAAAATGCGTGTTTTTTTTTCTTCGTCCATGTTTATTCTCCAAACATTCTCTGATTGCACGCATCTCATTTCGCATACGGAATACACTTTTTGCTTCGCTCCATTGTCAAAAAATATGCTAATTAAATATTAACAAAGCCTAGTAAGGAACAATGGCGTTAAACTAGGTTTCAGTGCTGGTTCAAAAGTTGCTTTACAAATATAGTCCAACTGCTTTAATATTTGTTATACTTTCAAATACTTTTATAATTTTTCTCGAAAAAGTATTGACTTTCAATTATTTTCATTATTTTACTTTTCTCCATATTTCAGGAGGAAGAGACTGTTTGACAATCGTTCCATGGCTAACACAATATTTTTATGGTGATAGATAATACCTATATATATATATATATATATATATATATATATATATATATATATATATATATATATATATATATATATATATGATAACATTGCCTAGTAGGCCTAGTATTCAGTATGTAACCGCCATTATTACCCAATCAGAATTCTAGGATCATCGAAGTCTTCCATGGTGTTATGGATACATTCCTAGCAAAATAATATTCTGTATTTTTTATTAATTTCCTGGAAGTTTTGAAAAACATTTCGAAATGGGCTACACAAATAGACTACATAAAGGGAAACTTTAATGGTTGTATAATATTGTGGTTGCATGAGGTGGTTTGAGGATATTGTTTGACTTCTTTATTTCGCAAATCACGTTATATTCAATGGTTCAAGACATTCGTTAGACAAAAATTAGGCTACTATGACAAGTAAAATACATTACCTGATGATGGTCTATCTGAATATCGTGTACAGTACACCCAGGCTGGCCAGAGCATAGGTTTTGACGAAGCTACAGAATTGGCTTGAGAACTATCCGAGTCGGAGCTTAGGCACTGATCTCCAATTTCTCCTCGAGGCTTAAGAGGCGCATCTCCAACAAGATCTGCTTTTTTTGGTTCACCGACAGAACGAGAATGAGATGTTCCTTCCCCTGCCACGGTCCCACCTAAGTGCCCAGATTTTGGGGGAAGGCGAGGACTATTATGTCGTCCATTGAGGAGATTCTCAGCATAAGTAAAAGTCCCATCTTTTCGCCGTCCAAAGTCTGGTCTCAAAATATTGTCAATATAAAAGTTGGTGATTCGGTGCGGTTGCTGGTTTCCAGGTGCTTGGAGAAGAGGAAGTATCGCTCTATTGGACTCTTCGCCCGAATCTTGACGCTCTCCATTGCGATTATCATTTTCTTCCATAGTGAAAAAGGCCTACACAATGTCCAATTCTGGCACCTTTCTTACTCACTCACACAAAAGTAGACTATGAAATCCGGTATTTGAGGGTTCTTGTTTTTCCGTCTTCACTGTGTTATTTCAATAAACCGGAATTGGGGAAAATGAAATAATTTACTTATACTCCAGAATCTAGTTTAGTCTATCTGGTAGTACTAAAAACCCGCCTCTTGCCTTTTCACAAAGAGAAAACATACTTCAAATGAATTTCTTCGCCTTGCTATGATTGATCTATTTGTTGAGAAACTGGCCTATCATTTAAAATGCTGAGTAGTAGTGGTCCCCTTTCAGAACCAATCTAATCTTGATGCTTCAACTAGTAGATAAAGAGGCGCTAACTGCTCCTGAAATACTTTCACTATGGATTTTTGTCCTCATTTTTAATAGGCTATGAGTTCCCTTAGTGACGTAGTAGTCCGCTCTCCAAGACACGTGCCTTGGACCAATAGAGTTCGTGAAATACAATCACATGACCGGTGACTCTAGAATCCTTGACAGCACTCCCAGCACCCCTACACCTCACCCAATTCCCAAAGCTGCAACCTTTTAAAATAATAAGTAGTAGAACAAGTGTTTCCGATTCAGGGAGATATGCTAGAAAGTATTTTAAATAATTAAATCAAAGTATTTTCTTCTGATTTATAGAAATCACATTGTGATGGTTAGTGATTCAGAGCGCACACTGCATGTCCATGAAAAGGGTAACTCTCGAATGGGGGAAGGGTGTGAAACGTCAAAATGTTTTTCAAATGTGTCTTTAAGTTGTTTTACAAGAATGACGGTGATTAGAACATTAATAACGACGAGCGGACTTTCCGCCAAATACAGTAGCAGTCACCCACTGGGTACTGAAAATGTTTCCAGCTGTGTTTTCCGAAGAAGCACTAGTTGTCTACGCGGACAGTAGTTGTCTAGGCTACGTTTTTATTTTGGTTATTGCTTTTGTAGTATCCTCTATTTCAAATTATATGGGAAGGTCACTTAATATTCGTGTATGCCAATGTATCCTAATAAAAGACAGTGCGTAAAATAGTCATCTGCCAGTCTTTGGTTCCCAAAACCAATAGATGGGATGTGTTCCGTTAACTATACATGACAACATTTAACACTCTAGGCATTTTTTTCCTTTACATATTTTTGCTTCAGTGTGTGGTCATTAGTCTGGTTATGAGCCAAAATCTGTTTGCGCGTAAAACGTCCGTTCCACTTTAAGAGGTGGCAATACCAACAAATTCAAATACCACGTTTCCAAATAGAATCATTGAATACTCTTCCCCTTTGGCCCAAGCCGGTGGGTAATGTCCTCAGGTTAGGTTTTCGGCTATGTCATGTATCCTGCCCAAAACAGGATAGCCATATTGAATGGTATCATGGTAAAACTATTACAGGGCGAGATATTCGCGGCTTTGAGTTCTTTCGATTTTGTAAGAATAAGAAAATGAACTATAACTTTAAACTTAAAAAAATGATAGAAAATGCCCAACTGTGAATAGTTGTCTATTAAGCAGCATATGTACGCTGGGCGTATCCTTTGACAGTCATGCAAGTGGATCGTATTGTGATGGTGAGCATAATTAGCTCAGGTCAACACGCTCGCATCTCGCTTTACAAAATATTAGCCAGATTTAGGTGGGCAGTATTATATAGCCTTATTTGAAAAATATATATTTTCCTGTTTGAGCACATATACATTAACAAAAAGATTATATAGAATATAGTTGTTGGGATAGGGCTTATTGGCCTTATGACGAAATTACTAGGAACATTTGAAGCAACTACTCAGCGTAAGTTTATATAAAGACACGAAAAACCCAATGATGAGGAGGATATTTGATGGAATAACGTTTCCATAGGAGTAAAAGTCTTTAGAAGTAGCTACATTTATGTTGTAGACTACTCCGTAGAACTCGTTAAAATCCCAAGATATGGTTTTAGAATATTTACATAAAACAAAAACATAAATAATGGTTTGTCAATCAAATTTGAGTTTTTCATTTTCGATTGGCCTAGTATCTCCGTTTTTTGTGATACCATGCATATGAATGCCTATCATTTTGTTATTGATTGTTATGGTCTAAAACTGTAACAACAACAAAAAATACCTGATTAATATTTAAAATAAGCATAGGAAACATGCCTTGAACTGTTTTGATAGGCTCGCTTTATAGGCTGTGAGGTGTACGACTATAATCAAAATTGCAACTTCCAATTCCACATTGCTGAAAAACTTTTTGGAATCCTCTAGCCACTGTTCAATTACAAATGATGAGGCGCAGGCGAGTTAATGTTACTTACAATTATTTACGCTGTTCTGCAATGCTTATTTTCAATTTTACCAGGACTCATTGGTGAAGTTTGACCCTGTAATCGAAAAGACAGCTTGAAGTTGTCAGAGGTCCAAGCAGATGTCAGATATGTTTTGTTGAGCCTATTTTTTTCAGAAGCACCCCCTCCCCCAACACTGCTTTGAACTTCTCAGGCAAAGCAACAATCCTAGAATTACATTCTACAGGCCTTTGCGACATTTAATCAGGGCAGGTGAGAGAAAGTAGATCCACTTTCCAATGACCTTTTAATTCAACAGCATTCCATAGGATTTACACCATTAAAAGTCAAGATATTTAACTTATAAGTAGCAACTTCAGCTAATAAATGAACACAATGGGAAACATTTGACATCAAGCTTATAGCCAATGGTGACTATTTCTTATTCAGTTAAAATACTTGTATTACATTTAGGAAATTCAATCATAACCTTGCCTCAAGACAAATTGCATTTTAATATGAAAGATACACTAAACGAATATGTCGATATAGGTATGGATATTGGAAACAGACATTTCAAGATTTTCACTCTGTAAAGCACTGCAGAAGAGAACTGCAACTAATTATTCTATTAGCAAATATCGTTCAGGCGTTCTTTTTCGGACTTAGGTAATAAGGCAACTGATATTGTTTTCTGACTTTGAATTAATTGCTCATTTCAACATAAAAAATATATATTTACCAGTTTAACCGGGCCAAAAGCTACCTGGTGCACATTTTCGTTATGTTCGTCTTAGTTATCCTTGAATAGGTAAAACTTTCGGGTACATTTGTTTTATCTGCCCTCAGAAGTTATTAGACGCAGGGGCAGTGATATTTGTGAATGAAAGCCGTAGCGTTTTCCGCAACACACAGATCATAGCCGCAGATCACCAGCACACAGATGTGCCCCATTGAATGGCTGTGATATGTGCTCTGTAACAAAGCAGAGGTCATGCAGGATCCTGCCGCTTCCTGTTGGTCTTTGAAAAACGAACGGAGTGAGAAAACACTAAGGGGGTCCCGGAGGACGAGGATAAAGGTTACTGACCACTTCCTATTTTATTCTGCAAAGCGGTTGACGAAAACTGGCACACTTGTCTCAACCCAATGTATTTCTCTCCGGTCAATATACATTTTATGGTGATTTCCTTTCGTTATGCCTACATTACGTAGCCTATATATGTTCTATAATGACCTCAAGACAACATTTCCAATTGGCTAAATGTAATTGTGTTGTCATAGTCATTATGTCAGTATAGCCTAATGATATCCATAGAGCAACGTTTCCTCGTCACATATTGTCATATTCCAGGGAAGTGAAAAACTAAAAACTAAATCCTTATTTCAAAACTCAACAGCTTGCTTGCAATAATTACATTTGAATGTAGGTATTCTCCTGCCATTTTGTGTACGTGCTGGTTAGATCATTGTTGTAAACTGTCCCTCTGTCCGCAGTGTTTTTGACCAGTGAGTAGTGACAAGATGTTGAAAAGGCCACGGGGACGATTGTTTATGGGGTTTAATTACTGGTTAATCCCCCTGATCGCCCTGGCGTGGATAAATCCCAGATGAATAGGCGTTTGAAAACTGAGCCAGTTTGGTTTTCTCCATGCAGTCAACTCCACTCCAGCCTTTTCCTCTGTTTTTTGGGTACCATGGTTGCAGCAACTATCAGGTTGTGACGACAAAAGAGGGTTTTGGTCCATTGCATTTTAATTTCGGTCAGTTTAAAAAATAAGTAATAATGCCATTCAGGGAAATTGCCTCCTTAATAAATCCATATGCATTGAAAAATATAATGAATTTGATGTTAATTTAATTGACTGAAACCAACCTGAAACAAACCGATCAATTTAGGACCACTTGTTTAGCAAAATTGCATTTAATTCAGTTTCTTACCCGAATTGTAGACATAGCTACAACGTGTTTTTGCATGTAAATAATTTACGTACAAACAGTATTTTCTTATTTTCAATAAATCCATTACCTACAGAGAGTAGTTAATGGATTTATTGAAAATCACAAATTAATAATCGGTTGGAATATTTGATTCACCGAAATATTTGATCATTTACCCCTCAAACATTTGATTGAAATATGTTACAGAAGTTAGCTCTGAAAACATGTAGCCCATACTAAGTAGGAGATACCATATACATACATTCCGTTTTCATAGGGTATGACGTATTTCAAAACCTTTTATGGCTCATTTGATGTTGGATTTGACAGATGACATACTACTCTTCACAACGCATTGCCATATTCATGTAGCCGATAATAGTAGGCAATGCTTTATTGTCTGTCTCAAAGCGACAGAGACAAGGGAAAGATGAGAAAAAGTGGAAAGCTGAAACGTGATTAAAGCTTTGCACAAAAGGTCCCAGTCAAAGTGCAGAAAAATGAAGTGCTTTTGCCTGAGGTTATAATATCATGGAGAATGCAGCACTATGTTGTGGAATTTAAATATTTGATAGCATAACGATGAACAACTTGCATTACTCAGTACAAAACAACAAAATATACTAACATACTGGACTAAAAAACTCAACTTTTGAAATAGTCAGAGCACAGTGATTTGCTTAGAAACATAATGTATATTAAACATTAAAAATGACAAAGAATTATTGAAGTGTTTTTAATAACTTTATATTCATTGATAACCTTATGACCTTGACCCAGTATAACATTTAGAAGCCATCCCATTTACAGTTTGTGATGTGGTATTTCATGACCAAATAGTTACATTCTTCTGATAGAATATCAGGGCACAATGCCCTAATTAAAAATGTGTTGCACCCTTTTTAATCTGAGCCCACTGATTGAATCCCCGTGTAAGTAAACTGGACCCCAGGGATATTTTATTAGACATACTGGCTCCAACACTTGCTCCAGCGGGTCAATTTCAGGTTTTCAATTAACAGAATGTTATTAAAATGTAATGGCCCTGATGATCTGCTCACTATTTCTTTAGAGAATATGTCCATAATTTAATTTCTGTTACCCCCGTACTGAACTTTCTACAGTAGGTGTACTACTACCATAAAAGTTCATGGTCTGACCTACTTGCCCAACAAACAATTTAAAGTGTCTTCAAGTGTTACCTGAAGTGTGTGAATCATCTTTTCCTCTTTTTCTTATCAAAGATCTCAGGGTGTTCATTTGTAATGTTTATTCTGGTTGACTTTCTAAATAGTCAATGTTGTTTTATTCCACCAGAGGTCTCTGCTTTAGTTTCATGGTGATTCTAAATAACCAGTTGGTATTTAAGCAGAAACTGTGCTATCTAGTGGTACATTTGGGTGAGGATATGGAGATACTCAGGGTATTTCCTTTAAAAATAAACCTTTTTTCCTTCAGTAAATTTTTCTAACTCAATCATATAAAACGTACACACATTTCTTTTGTTTACCACATTATAAAAAGAATGGTCTTATTGCCCTAAACCATCTGATATGTAAAAATGTCCATAAACGTAAAACATATCATAAAAAAAGATAAAAATAAGCTACATGTGATCCATGATTCATCGATGGAATATACACTTGCCTTCACAACCTGAGGCTCAACTAGGTTTCAGAAACGGAACATCTACCAGGGAGTCGATCCAGAGAGAAGAAATTGGCCCAGCTCCCAGAAATCTCTGGACGGAAGGCCGACTGTCAGCCCCCAACCAATAGGAAGCTGCCTCAGAGGGGAAGGAACTGATATAGAACGATTGCTGCTAGTGAGCCTGGTGGCTGACCTGTTAGTGCAAACATAGATGTCTCAGAGTAATCAAATTAATAACAAAAATATCCTTTATAGGTATATTTTCAGACAGCCCAGTCTGATAATCTTTTTCAATAATAAGTCATTTGACACATCATCAGACCTGCTGTAGCAAAAGATCTGAGCGCCTTCAGCATGTTGGTATGTAACAGAACATACTGAAAAACTAAAAAACATGCTTCTCCCACGTGTAGAATTAGGAAGGATGTTGTTTTATTGATGGCATTTGGGAAAAGACTATGTGATTAGTAATCAAAACAACATGACTGGTCAAAACCAATTACTGGAGAAAAAAGTCAACACATAAATGGAACCAAAGAACCAACAATTCAGTTTAGTTTTTCTATCACTTCTGTTAAATTTTGGCGTTCATGCTTTTTTAGGCACGATGCACACTGATTGGAATCATCGTCGTTAGTCCAGCACCTGCCATTATTTAAGTTAGGAGGTATTTCACCTAAGCTAGCACAGCTGATGTTTGGTTTGTTCTGCAAAATACGTGCGGAATGGTGGAGTTACCTTTCTCTTGGTCTTTTCAGTACTACACTAGAGAAAAGACATGTTGCAAGTGTGTAACAGTGACAACAAATACAATCGCATGTAATAAGACCCGGCAGGTACAAAGCCGCCAGGAGCCCCGCCTCCTGTGCTGTAATTCCCTCCTTGTGGTATATTTTGGAGCCTCTTGTGAGGTTGTGTTCCACAGCCTGCATTTGTATTAGAAGTTTTGGCAGTGCACACCTGCTCGGTATGAGAGTAAGAGGTCGACAAAGAGTCCCAACTTGTCCGCCTACTCCACTGTGACTTGGCTAATGCAGCTACTACTTCGCGGTCAAGGATCCACACAAGATGTGTTTTGTGTGTCTCCGGCACAGTGTGATGGCTCTGTAGTGTTCCAGCTTGTGAACTCTGTCTCAGGCTGTGCTCAGTCACTCTCAATAGGTGCATTGCTTTTCTACAGGGTTTGCAGTCCCTCATGCACTCCTCTGCATTGCTCGGATTGTAGGTTCCATCCAATCTCCAGCCTTCGGTGAGGCCTACCTCGGAATCTCTGGTGTACATTTCGCCTTGTTCTCCTGTCTCCATGCTCTGCTGGCTCCTTTGCCCTGTACCTCACATGAAGCCCTGTACCACCTCTTCTGCAAGGAGAGTGCATAAGAGACACTCATGCCAACTCATGCCAGACACTTATCAGGAAGATCATCACGTTGTCCCTCCTCTGTCTCCTCGCGGGCGAGTGTCATCCGTCGTGCCATCTGTTGTGACCCCGCTCATCTGCATTCCCTCGTCTGCACAAGTGGTATGCTTTGATGTGAGCCCCACCACAGAACCCCTCCTCCTTCCCTGCTCCCATCCTTCCTCCCTCAGTGTTGGCCTGGCGGTGTGCATGGTCCCTCTGTGAATTCTTGCAACGTTGACATGTGGGTGCAGGCGGAATTTGCTCTGCTACAACAGAAATAATCGGATGTCGTGCTCCAAATGGTGGCTCTAAACATCTAGTAAACCAGCTACTTTCTGGTGCCCTATAATGTCGAGACAGTAGGGCCCATTCTGGACTGGCGTATTCTCAAACACTATTTGTGTACTCAAGTTTCAGGTGCTCACAATTTGTTTACTAATGCAGTTGATCTGGAGGTCAAGATTGGTTGAGATCAATTGATCAGGAGGGTGCCAAACCTATAAATAGTATTTTCTTGTCCAAAATATGTCCAAGGACATTGATGTATTGTCTAGATTGATGCCTTAAGATGGATTCCCTGTCCTGAAATAATAGAGCCATTAGATACTTCTCAATTTATGAACTGACATTACCTTAAAGTTCTTACATTTGAACAGGTGCTTTACTTGATAGTCATGCTTGATGAATATAATCCTCTTGAGCACGCTATACCTGTAAAAGAGAAAGTCCTCACTTGGGTCAAATTGACTTTAATCAAACTGCTTCACCTTGTCAAACACTGCAGCTAAAGGACGTCAAATTTTAACACTGAGGTCACAAGGTTACATTCTCATACGTAATGTAGCTGTCAATGAAGTGATCCAATTACAAGTTTAATTGGATGCACTTCAGAGTTTGTCAAGGTATTTTAACATTGATGTCAATAATTCACTATGGCTATTTAACTATAGGCTATTTCATGCACAGCCACTGTGGCAGGTTTGACAAGACTTCAATTTGACACCTTCTAATTAATGAAGTAATTAGGCCAATTAACTAAGAACTGTGGAGGAATTAATTCCAGAGAAGATGACATCTTACATTTTTTTATTTAAATATGTCTGAAATATGAGCAAACCCTGCTGAAGTCTCAATAATATTGTAAATAGCCATATATATCACTCTCATTTACAAAATACCATAGCGGTAAATGAGTGTGATCTGGGTTCCTTAGTTTCCTTTAGTGTTTCCTCTGGGATTTTTGTTGCTGTGGTGGTCTTTCCATGTCAAGCTTATCACAGGCACTTGCAAGTACCTCTACAGATTGCTAAATATGTACATTAGCACAAGATGCTTGCATTGAAGTAGCTAATATATGGCTGTCTATGATTATTAAAATGACATAGGTGACATTGTTTTCTTAACCCAGTTTCAATCAGAAAACTGTATAAAACAACATTTGACAAATAAATTATTGTTGGTCTTTGGATGAGGAGTAATTTGCTAAGGATTTTTTTTCAGTTATCTGTGTTTCTGAAGATGAAGTGCCTCAACATAGTTGGCAGCTTAAAACAATCGACCAGCAACTAATTTTGCCACCTAACCTCCACCCTTAAACAGTCCCTCATAGAACCAATGAGCATGCCACGTCATGATTCCAAAGGAATAACATTATTTCTAGTAACAAGCAACATAGTACACTGCTGCTTAGTTTTCAATTTACAAACTTGTGACTTGAGTCCAGGGACGGATAATGGACTGGGCAAATTGGACTTGTTCCAAGGGACCTCTGACCATTAGGGGCCTTAGCCTACAAGGCACCCTGATGGCCGATGATGAGGCCCCTGGGACATTCTACAGTGAATGCAAAATGTGGATATATAGACCAATAGCGCTTGAATATGTGGATCTTTCAGCCCACCAAGTGCCTGCTGACTCCTTGTGCTCCAACTCGACCCATACCAGGGCCCTCCACAACCCATATCCGGACCCTTTGGCTCCACCTCAACCCACACCAGACTAGGCCCCCTGGCTTCACCTCAATTCTTACCAGAACTCTTCCACAAACCATACTAAGGCCTCTCCTCCACATCCCATACCAGCATCCCTCCCAAAACCAATACAAGGACTGGTGGGTCCCACCACAACCAATACCAGCATGTTTGATATTTGATCAATTTAATTGTATCTCATATATACAGTATATTTATATTAGATTTTGTATTTCCATGAATGTGAGCCAATAATTATAATTAATCATATATATTGATTATTATCATTGGTGTTTAGTGCAATTTTGTAGGATTTGTAGTTGTATGCTATGATTGTTTGCAGCCTCACTTGTAAGTCACATTGCATAAAACAAAGCTTTAAATGGTAAGGTTAATCATGTTTATATTTGACTTGATATTAACTTGACATAAAACTACATTATATAATTTTCACAATATTTAGGTTATATCAATGCTTCGGATTAGCATGAGTTGAAATAATTAGTATATTTCCTAACACCAGGAAAATTGTGCAGAATTTATACAGCAAGAAAACTGTAGGCCACCATATAAAGCATTCTGAATATTTTGTCTAATCAAATAAAAGTTGCTGTTTGAATACTGTGAGAGTGACAACATTAAGTTTTGTGTAATTTAGCATTGCATCAATCCAAAAGGTAATTTTTGTGTTATTGTTTTTTTTGCTTTCATGGATTACGTAATGCTAAGTTTTTTATGTAAAAGAGGTGATATTACAGGAAAAGAGTCATTTAAAACATTTGTAATCAACATGAATGTTAGGCCTTCTGGCAACCATTGTCCTCTACCAGCTCAATCGCACCCCCTGCCTGCAGTTACTCATCAAATCAACACTCAACCTGCCTCCCTTGAACGGAACTCATGTCTCAGATCACAATAACCTGAGTACCGACACCTGTTCCGCATTAACACTCCCTATTTAGACTACCCAGTGTCCCTTGTTCTTTATTTTTATATAGGTATTGCTTTGGTGTAGCAGATGCATACTGAGCCTTGTTCTCTTGGTTCTTGAATACAGTGGATTTATTACCTTGAACGTGTTTCGACCAACCCTCCCTGTCTAATCCTTGTCTGTGCTTTAGCCTTTTTGACCTGCTCGACCGGTTTTCGTCCCTGGACTATCCCTCCTCCGTCCGTCGTTGTGTACCTATGCCCTGTCGTCCTGCCTTCCCGTGTACCAACCTGTGCCTGCCTCTGTTACTCCATTAAAGTGTGCATACAGCGCTTGTTCCATCTACTCCTGCCTCCCTGGTGTATTCGTTACAATGAAAATCTAGGAGAACAAGGAGCGGTTTTACATGGGAGACAGACGGACAAACTTGTGAGTTCTGGGGTGATTCAGGGGGCCTCCAAAGACACCTGTGCCCTGTGCCCTGGGGCCTCATACTGTACATGGTGCTTGCACAATTTTTAAAGTCAAATGCAATGCTTTTTAAGACCTCAATAAATATAATTTAAGACCCTAAACAATTCTTTAATAAGATAATTTAATTGGTCCTAATTTAGTGTATCAGCCCTATATGCGTCATGTAGCATTGCCATCAGAAGAGCAGAAAAAGAACATTCTTTTTTAATAATGGTTAGTAAAATATCTTCGTTTTTCACAATTATTAAGTTGATATTCACAGTAATGTCTTTATTAGAGGTGAACTGAAACATAAAAAACCTAAACATGTCCAATAAAATCATCAGTCGTTTATTGTCCATCATCCAACTTCTACCATAGCAAGGTTGGTGCGTCAGCTGACCTGTGGCATCTTCCAAAAAACGTCAATCTAGAAAACAGTCTGACGAAAGTAATGCAAAGTAATATGCTGCAAATCTGTAATTTTTCCCTACATAATAGCTCAATATGAGTTACCATTATTATGAATGTTTCATTAATACATCCCATCTGCCCCCAAAAATCCATCTTTCCTATTTCAATTCACAAGACGGAATGAACGTGCGTGTCGGCTATCAAGGATTGAACCTCAGCATTTCGTGAAGCTTGGACGTTGCCACTGGACGTGACGCAATGCAGGTTGTGTAGCAGCAGCCATTGATTTCTAAAGGGGGCATTGCTAAAGGTCTGACGTCTGATGGCAAAGCTGAACGCATGATAGCTATAGGCAGTGTCCGAAATTAACTTTTTGTCTCATCTGCCAAGCGGACTGGTAGATGAAAAAATTACAGTAGCCAAATCCGCCAGCCAAAATAATAAATTGCCTTTTTGTGTCAGAGAACAACTCATCACCTAAGCCTCATTAGTTCAGACACTGTCTTGACTATTCTCTGGGTCTGTCTTCCAACTCCCCTCAGCCTGCTCCTCCTCCAGCACCTCTACCCTAGCTTAATTCAATAGTTTACAAACCATTTTCCAAAACTGAAAACGTACTTGAATTGTATAAAGCAGTTACATAGGCTTATTGAAATGAATGAGAAAATATAACTTTCTATTTTACATTTTAATGAAGTGATTTGGCAGTGAAATGTTGACGATTTGTGGTCACCTTGCTAACGAAGTTTCCATTCGTGGCCTCTAACTCTGAGAGGTGAAAAATTATGCCATATTGCCTTCTTCCATGCTTTTACAGGCAAACGATGAACCTATTGTCTAGCTACCTGTCTAATTATTCACAAAACTAAAACACAAGTGCAAGCGTTACCATAGCAAACTTTTAAACTTAAAGACAACGTAGCTTATAAACACAGCAGAGTCTTCATTCTGGGAGATTTCTTTTGCTGCAAATATCCTTTTACCGCTTCAATGTCAAAACAGAAACGATTATATTACTACGGCGCTAGCTAGTAGCTACCAGAAAATTCGGCCCAAGATATTAAAACGAATTTATAAAAACCGGAAAGGCCATCGGACCGCTAACGCCACTACTGGCGTATTCCTTCAAAAATGCACGCATATTTTCTCACAGAAGTTACAGGTGGATTTCAATGTAATACAAACATGAGTAATTTTCTCCGAGCACTTTATTTCGGACCCTCACTGTAGGGTAGCCCCTACATAAGCCGTTCAACCTTCCCGCCAACATTATTTCATAACACCACCCCAAACTCTCTTTAAGATGTGTGGCTTAACTCTGCTGCTCTCTTAAAACTTGCATCTTGCATTGTACTCTTTTCCTGCTGAGCCAACCAATTCGAAATCGTATTTTCCTTCAACCATATTTGATTAAATTGCCTCTTTCCATCTTTGTTCACCCTATCTAGCAACTACTCACGACCACAAAAAGAGGACAAGAAAATGTCAGAAATGTTCAGCTGCCCCTGAAAGGATGTTGCTGTGGTGATGAAGACAACAGCACTTGAGCTTGTCTGTCTGCCGACACTCTAGCGCTATGATCTGAGTCTGTCCTGTAATATTTGTTTATACTTTGTTGCTTGCAGTTCAAACTCAGACTTACAGGCATTTGGGCTTTGGGTATTCCTTGCACATTACAAACACTGCAGGTATTTTCAACAAGTCTGAGCTGTGTGGTAGGGTGACAAGGTAGGAACCATTTCTCACAACACCATGAGTACATTCCAGCCTGTATACATTTTGGAAGAAGACTCACCCAGTTGTCCAAAACCAAATGGGAACATGTGTTATGGTCTGAGACAGAGGTTGAACATTTGGCTTTAATTCAATATGATATGTTTGATGCAAAGCCAACATAGCTAATCACACAAAGTACATGTGTACTTACTGCATGGTGGTGGCAGCATCATGCTATGGAGTTGTTTCACTTGTGTATTCATCTTTCCATTGTGGTTAGAATCACAGTCTGCCACACAAGAGACCAGGTATTGAATCCAGCCATGGACAAAACAAATTAGGATTAGTCAAGGATAATCTGAAATTCATATAATTAAACTGTGAAAAACAAACAACAAAAATTAATGTTGATTGACAAATGTATAAGTAGTATATATATTTTTCCCACCATAGATGTTCTTAGAGTTGAATACAGAAAAGTAGGATGTTACAACACTCTGCTACTGTGTGGCTTAGTGGTCAGAGCAGCAGTCTGTACACATACTGGGAGATCGCCTCCAGACTACTCTATGCTATTGCGGCTATCTTTTTACCAGACCGAGTGCAGTTTATGTTTTGATGGACGAACTACAACTGACATGTCTAACATCATGAATCACTTGAAGTATTGGACTGTGTGACTTGACACACTGCTCTCTCAGTCAGGAAGAGCATCTTAGATTGAGGGCAACAAAGACCCCGATGGGGATGACAAGCATGCAGGTGATCTTCCCTGAGTCTGTTTCCTGACAGTTTGTGCAGAAATTATTTAGTTATGCAAACCGATTGTTGTTGCAGCTGTCTGGGTGGCTGGTCTCAGACGATCTTGGAGGTGAAGATGCAGGATGTGGACGTCCTGGGCTGGTGTGGTTACACGTGGCCTGCGGTTGTGAGGGCGTTTAGATGTACTGCCAAAGTCTCTGAAATGCCTTTGGAGATGGCATTTGGAAAATAAATGAACATTCAATTCACAGGCACCAGATCTGGTGGACATTCCTGCAGTCAGCATGCCAACTGCACGCTCCCTCAAAACTTGCGAAATCTGTGGCATTGTGCTGTGTGATGGAACTGCACATTTTCGAGTGGCCTTGTATTGTGGCCAGCCTAAGGCACACCTATGCAATACTCATGCTGTTTGATCAGTATCTTGATATGCCACACCTGTGAGGTGAATGGATCCAGGTCTGGGGCACATGAGCGCCAGTCAATGACATCAATGTCATCATCTTCCAGGATCTGCCTACACACTCTTGTCACATGATGCCAGGCATTGTCCTGCACCAGGATGAACCCAGGGCCCACTGCACCAGTGTAAGGTCTGAAAGTGGGTCTGAGGATTTCATCCCGGTACCTAACCACAGTCAGGGTACCGTTGGCTAGCACGTGAAGGCCTCCAAGGACATGCCTCCCCAGACCATCAATGACACACCACAAAACCGGTCATGCTAGATGATGCAGGCAGCATAACATTCACTACGGCGTCTCCAGACTCTTTTACATCTGTCACATGTGCTCAGTGTGACCCTGCTCTCATCTATGAAGAGAACGGGGTGCCAGTGGCAGACCTGCCAATTCTGGTGTTCTCTGGCGGATGCCTATGGAGCTGCACATTGCTGGGCTCTGAGCACAGGTCCCACTAGAGGATGTCAGGCCCTCATGCCACCCTCATGAAGTTTGTTTCATATAGTTTGATCATAAACATGCATACCACTAGCCCGCTGTTCATTTTTTAGGGCTCTGGCAGTGCTCCTCCTTTTCCTCCTTGCACAAAAGAGCAGATACCGGTCCTGCTGCTGGGTTGATGCCCTTCTATGGCCCTGTCCAGCTCTCCTCGTGTAATGGCCCGTCTAATGTTATCTCCTCCATGCTCCCTCTACCAGGAGACACAGCATACCTTGTGACAGCACGTATGGATGTGCCATCCTGGAGGAGATGGATTGCCTATGCAAACCTGAATGAGCTGCAGGTTCTGCCTCAAGGACAAGGATAATGACAATAGCAAAATGCAAAACAAGAGAAGAATCAGTCAGGAAGGATAAGGAGACATTTTCTGTGGCCAAAAATCATTCCCTTTTTGGGGGTTGTCTTGCTCTCGCCTTCCCAGTGCACATGTTGTCACTTTCATTTGCACCCACACTGGTGACACTGATACACAATCGATTATGCTTCCTAACTGGACAGATCGATATCACGGAAGCTCAACTGACTTGGTGTTTTACTGTGATGATTGCGTGTTCCCTTAATTCTTTTGAGTAGTGTAGTTTATAATTTAACTTTGATTCCATACACTAGGTTTCAGGTTTTGCACATGAACAGAGGATTGGCCTCTCACAACAAAGCTGGCATTGGCCCACAAATAACTGCTCTTCAAACCCCCTCCCTTGTCCACCAAAATCACATCTACTCGCAGCCTGGCTTATTTGTTTTATCCACAGCTGCATACAGAAATATAGTCAATGTAGACTAGAGGAAAATGAAAACATTAAAGAATGAAGAATGTCTGTTGATATGCAGATTTTCATCATGTAATGATGCAGGCTTTATTCTCATAACCAAATGTGCAGAGTTTCCTACCTGGCTTTCATTTGGGTCCCTACCTAATTGAATCCCCTTATTAAAGCTGCAGAAAGGTGTGACATGCTTTGTCATTATTTCAGCCCTTACATTATAAAAATGCTAGTTAGAATAATTAGCAATATAGTTGTTTCTCTTAGTCACTAAGCTATTTACAATATGGCATTTTTCACTGGGTAGGTACTTCTGCATCATTCAATTGTGTATAAAGCATATATATATATATATATATATATATATATATATATATACATGCATATTTACATGCACTTCCTATGTTTTGCCTTTCCTTTCTGGACCCATAATCTTTATCAACTTAAAACATGGTGCACATGTTAATCATTTCTGCCCAATATATACCTGTATAATGGAAATCTGACTTTCTCATTCTGAATGGACACCCTGTGGTTGTTGCCATCAGGATATGATCAACACCTATGTATTTTTTTCAAACTCATAACCATATATTTTCAGATTTAATTTGAGATGTCTAAGAGTAGCCTGGAGTTTTTCTTACCATAACAATTTTTTTCCCTTAACTAAAACCTCCCCTGGCCATATTTTGCCCACCTCTGATAAAGGCTTA
Source organism: Esox niger (assembly GCA_016801105.1). Lineage (NCBI taxonomy): Eukaryota > Metazoa > Chordata > Actinopteri > Esociformes > Esocidae > Esox > Esox niger. Next base: position 84,635 of record JACXGJ010001167.1, read on the forward strand.
CTGTCAGAAGCCATTTGTTTTTTTAAATAATTCTCTGTAGCCTTAATGAATACTAAAGCAAATATTTCACCAATCTTTTTAAATCCGAAAATATCTGCTAACATGCAAGACAGCGCATCAACAGAAATAACACTAAAGCAAATAAATACATTAAAAAAGATAATGACACAATAATAAGGCATTCAGGGATAAGGGTGCAGTTTACTGGTGAGCGCAGTATTTGCATTATTTAGTGTATTTACATGTATGGGAAATGGATATGCCTTTATGCCAAGTATCTATCACATAATGGGCACACCACTGATTTCATTAACCACTACAATCTGTATCGTCCCGAACTAAATCAGTCACGACGTATGTAAACACATGATCGCTCACTTGTAGGTAGGCAGTCTACCATGCCAAACCACGTTTTATAAAAGAAAGATAATAGGGAGATTTTTTTTTTCAGGTTTAAAAGGTTTATTTGTTATTTGTTCTTAATTGTGAGTTAAGTTTTGAGCAGACTTGCCTCGGGAACATGGCAGCCCGGTTTAAAAGGGGATGAAAAGGGGACTTAGACCCGGAGCAAAACATGCTTACCGGTCCGGAGGGTCAAATTAATTGAATACCCTTCAGTAACCTCCTTATTTTTTTCTGTCAGCACGATGCATTTCTTGGTTGCTGTTTTAAAAGGATCATTTGATAACTTTTGAAGATCCCTCAAAACACCCCTGGCTGTTATAACAAATTAAACAGAGTATACCCCGCCTAGTTGTATTCATTATTATTTGAGTACTTCAGCATGGCTCCTATCCTTTACGTCATATTTTAGCCCCTCCCATAGACTTTCCATGTTACATGTTGTTGGGGGTAGAATTTTCATGTAATACATTTTTGTATAAAGTCCTTTCAATAAATGGTAATTCATTTAGTAAGATATTAACAAAATAATATGACAGTAAAATTCAAATATTATATCACGGACGCAATAAATAGAATACACAAACTAAATAATAATGTATTTTCATCCCACCCCCTTTATCGCCTGGTCCAGGGCGCGCTCAGAGAGATTTGGCGCTAGACTGTGTACGTTTCCTTGATTAACATTTGCAGTGGTATAACTTTTTCATGTATTTCGAGTTGTTAGTGATCTTGTTTTACATATCTAGATTTGCATTTTATGGATAACAATGTCTGACGAAGAACTGAAGGTCCCAGAAGAGCTGTTCAAAGATGTTAAATTCTACGTGGTCGGGGACATTGATCAAAAGGTGAAGCACTGTTAGCTAACGTTAGCCAACCAATGTTTACCGATGTAGCTAACCGGTGGACAGTTTTTAATTTCACTATCAATTAATACTCAGTAACGTTATTTTATGCTAGTTTCAAGTAATACATACATTGCATTTCACAAATAACGTCAGATAAAAACAACGTTTTGCATTTATCATTGATCAAAAGGTTAACCAACGTTCGCTAGCGCGTTAGCTACCTTACTACTACTACTACCACCACCACCACCACCAGCAGCTAGTTTGTTGCTGCTGCTAGGCAGCTAAATGACCGTTACATTAGCAGTCTTGCTAACCAGCTATTCCCTGGCATTCGTCGTCCAATTTACAAGGCAGTTCGCAAGATAACTATACATTCGCCCATGTTTCTAGTATATATGAATGGCTTTCTATAGGACGATATTGATTAACAATATTCAGGTGATCACAACCCGTCGCTTGCAGAATTGTGCGCCTGTCATTGCGCAAGTGCGAGGACATGTCTGCTACATTGTAGACCTGCAAGTTATAACTTCCTGCCAAATAATGGTTTTTATTTGTTCTCCTTTGTGCTATATTACTCATTTATAATACACGATATATTCACAGTAAAATGCGGTTTAATGCATTACAAACATTTCTGCAAATTATCTGGCAAAATCGCTCCGTGCAAATATTGGTTACTATTTAGCAAAGCCGCAAGCAACAGTGGGCATTTGAGATTCGGAAGTCGAGAAGTGAAGTCAGTAAGGTGCTGGACACCGACCCAAATAGCCCATACATCTGAAGCCTCAGGTCAAAGATGGATTAGTGTGAAGATACGCAGAAAGTACTTTTCCAGCAACACTCAGATGCTCAAGGCCCAATGATGTTTCTGCGAAATTAAACTGCCACTCATCTATTCCATAGATAGCAGCAACATTGTTTTTTATCGTGTTTCCCTACACTGAATAGATACATACATCTGTGGTCAAACATTTAAGATGTAATCATCTGGGGGTAAAAGTAAACCTTGCTGTTTTGTTATGACTTCGAAGTAATCTGTCCTTGAAATCCGAAATGTTCTTACGCTGAAGATGGGGATAAGACACTAACTTTTCATAAAACTTTTATAACAAACACCCACTAACTAGAATTACTTGTTGACACCCCCAAATAATACATTGTGCCGCCAAAACTCTGCTGTCTGAAACACCAGCATATATTTAAGGATGCAATATGTAATTATATTTGCAATGTCTATATTACCAACAATATTTTTTGTCCTTGGCTTCTATTTCATCCAAATGGCTGTTGCTATCAAGCCGACTCAACTTTGCACGTAACAGCCACATTTTACATGGAGCAGGTGCTGAACAGAAACTGCAGTGACTCGAAATTAATGAATTTCATTTATTCACATTATGTTCATGAAGTTCATCCAGTTTATGCGTTGTACAGACCTAACCAGACACTTCATCCCCTTTATCCGCTTTAATGCAAAAAACTAGAAAGGTTGTGACCAAAATTGTTCAATTTCTTCTCAAATGTGAACCCTATCAGTTGCGCTAAATATCTTCTTTTGGTTATTGAAAACATAATTTGAATGCAACCAAATGATTCATGAAAGACTTCTTGATGCCTTCTACCTTCCATAATTACTCATGGACTTCATTATCTATGTATGACTGGTACTGAACACAAAGGGTTTTGATTAGCAGCATTGATAAGGTTTCATGTGTCCTAGATTGTCCAGCTGCTGAAAGCAGGCAAAGGCAAGGAGGTTTCCTACAATGCCTTAGCTACACACATTATAGCAGAAGATGGCGATAACCCGGAGGTTGGGGAGTCACGAGAAGTCTTTGACCTTCCAGTTGTCAAGGTAAGGGTGGAAATTTTAGAACCTTTGAAGTTGTCGGTTCTCAAAAACATTTCTTAGCCATGGCAGCTTCTAGGGAAACAGACGTTCAACCATTTAACACGTTTTTGTTTTTCAGCCGTCTTGGGTGACTTTGTCCGTCAGATGTGGAGACCTGCTACCGTATCCTTTGAGGGAAATGATTTACAGTGGCAAGTTAATGAGGTAGACCTATGGAGTAGTAGGTCAGAGTAGTATAATTTTGTAGAATTCAAGCCCTGAATAATTTGTTCCCAGAACTGCCTGAATTTATTTAGGGCATGGATACTACAAGGTGTTGGAGAACTTCCACAAAGTGGTTGGTCCATGCTCATTGTCATGCTGGATATGGTGCCCAAGCTGACTGCATGACAACCTCCAAGTTGCTGTAACATTCGGTCAAACAGTAACCTCCTGCTTTACGTGGGGAACTATTGTCACATGACTCACTGTGCCACTTCGTGTGCTATTCTGAATTATGTAGAAAATTTAGCATTTAAGCTAGACAAAATATCCCTTCAGCTGAATGACTTCCCTGACAGTAGATTTCAGAGTTACAGGATTCTCTCCAGAGTTAGGACAGGTATTCTTCGGTGTCACCGCATGTTTGGCTAAGGTGTGTTTTTTCACATAATACCTGTCTGATTGTTATGGCTATGAATTAGGGTACCAGTGAGTATTTCAAACAATCCAATGTTTGTGTATTATTATATAATTTTTTTACTGTCACAAACTGCTTATACAGATACCCTGCCTCAAACCCCAATGAGCCCACCAACTGTTTGGAGCTGTTGCAGACAGGACCGATAGTTAAACTTTGTGCCAACCCCCCTTTCCTCTCTCAAAACTATGACCAGTGTCATTCATCCCCTACTCTCCATGGAACTTTGCTTCAAGATTAGTGCAGCAGTGGTCCTATTTAGTGTGTGTCCATGTGACATTTTGAATGTAGATATTTGTTCTTTTTATGGTTTCTTTTTGCTCCCTCTACTATTATTCATGTGACTACAGATTTAAATCTTCAATAATGTTGACCCTGACCCTGCCACACGTTGGCCCCTTTCATTATAGTGCAACCCATTTTATGTTTCATGGCTTCATGGGCACAAGCTTTATATAAAATGTTTACATCTTTCTTTTGTGTTTTGTTTTTAGCTACCAAAAGATATTAGCACTCTTTGGGCCTTGGTCACTTTTTATGGAGGTGACTGTCAGCTCAACCTGAACAAGAAATGTACTCACCTGATTGTTCCAGAGCCAAAAGGGGTAACTATATATAATAATATTCTTACCTTATAAAGTTGTCTGGTAATTCTTGATGCATAAAAAGAGTGTATTAAAAATGTAAAATAATTCCAGAACTCTCACCAATTGAAAGGCATGTATCGGTGCAAACATTGATTAGCTATGCATTTCCTTTAGAATGTGAGTGGAGACATTTGTAATTTTGTTTTAAGAATATCTGCATGTTGCTATTTTAATAGATTTATTGATACGCCTTGCTTGTTTTGGACATTTTATTAGCAGTGATCTATCTAATGGTTATTGCAGCAAATGGATTGGTGATTTTGTCTTTGTGCTCAGGGAACCAGGAGGGAAAGCCTGCCTACACGAGGCTGTCTTGTGTCTGGTCTTTACTTGACCACCGAGAAATGCCTGAATACAACCCATCTTTACTTCCCGTTGTTCTGTCATGTTTTAATTTCTTGTTAAAATATGTATAAATTAAGGGAATCTGTCAGGACTGAATGAAATATTTAGGATGAAAGTGCAGGTGTTGTTTTTTTTGACATTGGTTTCTTGGGGGGAACTATTCAAAATTTTGAATGTCGTTATCCTCAATCTAGAGGACTTTGGGCCTGTAACTCAGTAATGGTGTGTAGATCTTCTAGTTTTGGGTTCCATTCCTTCTTAAAAGATCTGTTGATCTCTTAAGGTGTATTCACCCAAAACATATGAGCGGCTCTCCAGTAATATTACACATAATGTTGATAGTTATGTGATGGTGCATTTTGTTGGTTGGATAATTAGTTTTACGCTTGAATTGTTTGTAGATTCATGGTGTAAAATTGTGTTATAGGAAAAGTATGAAGTTGCGATGAAGCACAACAGCATTAAAATTGTCACACCTGAGTGGGTCACACACTCAGCGTTGGACAAGAGCAGGAAGGATGAGGCTTTGTATCACCCCCGGCTGACATACCAAGAGATGGAAGAGGAAGATGAGGAGGAGGAGGAGGAAGAGGAGAGCGAGTATGAGTCACGCTCGGAGGGCAGCTACAGCCCTCCAGGTCGCAGGCGTCCAGGTCCTAGGAGATCCAGCCCCTCATCAAGAGAGGACTCGCCCGCAAGTGGCCGGGGAGGTACCTCGCCCAAAGCCGAGCGACGCAGTGAGCTAATGTTCGATGACTCTGACGACTCTTCCACGGAGAAGGAGGAGCGTAACCTGAACTGGACCCCTGCGGAGATGACCGGGCCGCCCCCAGGTCCCAAACGCAGACTACCACCTGGGAAGGACTCGGGCCTGATCAATCTCTGTGCCAGCGTGCCCCCTGTACCAGGCAGTGCAGGGCCACCGGATTCCCGGGCTGTCTTAGGGCCCAGTGGTGCGCAGCTGGTGGCAGATAGGCCAGAGGGTATTGCGGGCTGGAGCCCAGCAGCCAGGACGCTACGGAACATCACCAACAACTCTGACATCCAGCAGACCAGCAGGCCCTCAAACGTTGCCCATGTAAGAAGGCCGTCCTTTTGCTTGCACACATGCTTTCTTTATAGCGCGACTTGAGTCGCGTTTCTGTTGTGAAAACCTTGTTATGTCCAAACTCCCCGGTCTGTTTCTAACCGCATCACTGAAATGTCCCCATTTTGTTTGGTTTCCCGCCACAGATCCTACAGAGTCTCTCTGCCTCGACCAAGACATTGGAGCCGCAGACAAACCAGAGCCAGCCCAACGCACAACCCAACCCACTGCTGTTCAACCAGGCGAAGCCCCAAGGTCCGCCGCTGACAGCCGAAGCGCAGCAGCAGTTGCTCCAGCAGCAGCAGTCCCATCAGGTCCCCCAGCAGCCACCTCAGCAGGTCCCACAACAGCAGCACCCCATGTTGCAGCATCTTCCACCACAGCAACTTATGCAGTTGCACCACCAGCAGCAGCAGCAACAGCAGCAGGTTCCTCAACAAGGGTTCCCTCCTCAGATGCCACAGCAGCAGGCACATGCGTTCATTCAGCAGCCGCCACACCAACAGCAGATCCACCAACAACAGGTCTTCACCCAGCAGCAGCAGCAGCAGCCGCAACAACCGCAGCAACAGCAACAACCGCCGCACACTTTCTCGCAACAGCAGCTGCGACCGCAGCAGCTCCTCCGGCCTCCCATGCAGCAGCAGCAGCTCCAGCAGCAGCATGCTTTACAACAGCAGCTCCAGCAGTTCCAGCAGCACAGGCTCCAACTGCAGCTGCAACAGCAGCAGCAGCAACAAAACCAGCAGCAGCAGCAGCAGCTCCACCAGCAGCACCTCCAACAGCAGCAACAGCAGCATTTCTTGCAGCAACAAATGCAGCAGCAGCACATGCAGCAGCTCCAACAGCAGCAGCAGCAGCAGCAGCAGCAACATCATCTCCAGAGCCAGCAGCAGCAGTCGATACAGCAGCCGCATCCGAGCCAGCAGTCAGTGCAGCAGCAGGGGGCTCTGCAGCCTCAGCCCCAGCCCACTCAAGTGCACCCGCTGTTCGGCCACGAGCCAGGCCAAGAGAGTAAGTTCACTAGAGTAGGATATCGGAGGCCAAGAGAGTAAGTTCACTAGAGTAGGATATCGGAGGCCAAGAGAGTAAGTTCACTAGAGTAGGATATCGGAGGCCAAGAGAGTAAGTTCACTAGAGTAGGATATCGGAGGCCAAGAGAGTAAGTTCACTAGAGTAGGATATCGGAGGCCAAGAGAGTA